>JARKID010000189.1:0-167201 GCA_029449255.1 Mycena polygramma
ATCACACCACCGTAGTTCGCGCTCACGACGCTGGTGGCCGGGGAGATCTGACACACGAGGTAGCTCGTATTGCTTGGGCCAGTAATACCTGTGTAATTATTGAGATTGAAACCGCTTGCACCGCCGGCTTGGGCAATGAAAGCTGGATAGACGGGATTTAATCTGAGCCTCTGAGTCTAGATGAGTCGGGGAGTTTCACTGACAGTAGGCGTTCGGTGCATCACACAGGATTGCCCATATGTAAGCCCCGTCTATGTTCAACTCCTCACTCGAGTCTAGATAGAACGCACTCGCGTTCCCTGACGAAGCCGAATTCAGTTTTTTTTGTGATATCCAAATGTCCAAACGTGTAGCCAACTTACAGCGTTGTGAACTCAAACAGGGGGAGTTGACAAACATATGCACAATGTGTACTTCCCCGTCGTCGCCCACAAAAGTAGAGGAAACGTTGACTGTCGCGTTTGCGGGGCTTTCCAAACCACAGGAGATATTCGCGGTATAGCCTGTGAAATGACTATCAACACCGTACGTACGCGGTTTGCTGCAAGTTCACCTTGTTGGCTCATCGTGTAACTGTTCGAGATGCCATTGGCACGTGGACGCACACTCTGCACCGTGGCAGGAAGGGACCATGAGCCAACGTGAGTATCATTCATTGTCGCTGCCAAGATCCCACCTAGCGTATACGTTAACGTGATACCACGAGATGGAAAAAGAAATGCGTGCGTGTGGATGCGTTGTAGCCCTGACCGATCAACGACACTGTCGACGGCAATCCCAAGTGAGACTGCCCATTCACGTACCCACTGTCCAGAAAACCTGCATGTACGGATCCGTCCTCGACTATGGTACGTGACTGAGTGTTATGCTATCTTGTTGGTACCGTGTCACGCACCGGAGCGGATGCAAGCAAAAAGATCGCCAGGCACCTCCCACATCTGCTGAATATAGGCACTTGAGAGATCGATTTCGCGGCCGACTAGAGGTGTCGATATGTCAACTCTCACTGGAGTTAGGAGTGTTGACCAGCTACAAAACATCAGCTTCGGAATCAGAGGGAGTCGGAATTGAAGGACGCACGCGGAGGTTTGGATCCCAGCCATAACGAGGTACAAAAGGGAAACGGCGGGCCACTTCCAATGGCGACGGTGAAACACCAACGAGCGCATGCTGATGTTCACGGATGCGCCCAAAGCTGTCAACGACACAGGTCGAAGGAGATAAAGCGACATTGATCTTCGGAGCGCATACGAAAAGAAACTAGCGTTATAATCAGAAACGTTCTACATACGTCTTTCTTTCTTCGCACGCACAAACTTGAACATCCAGCGAGGAGCGTTGACATGAGTGTCGCTATCAATGTCACGAGATGGGGATTATTGGACGCCCATACCGCCGTAGACAGTGGGAGCGCCAACGGTCCTCGAGATCTGACCGCGGCAAGAAACCCCCACCCCACTGCCTGTACAGCTAGTTGGCCGGCGACGACAAAGGCTGGCCATCCAAGCAGGTGGAACCCCAGAGCGCGTTTGGCCAATCTTGTGAGAGGGAAAATCAGTGAGTATCCTGATTCAAACGACGGTGGCATACCGGAAGCTGCGCGGTGGTATTGGCTTCTCTTCGAGCTGGTATGGATCGAAATCCTCTTGTTTCAGACCGGAGTAGGTCGAGTCGCCCGGGGAGGTCATGGGGGCGAGACAAGAGGTGCAGGGATGCGTGTCCGTTGTCGTGTTTTTATAAAGCCGCTCAAGAATATTCAAGCTCTTGATCGCCGCCGTCGTAGCGGAGTCGCATCGATCACCGTCGCAGAGATGTTCAAGCTGAGGGCTCACATATAGCATTCAAGTTTTAGTTCAAAGACACCCCTAAAAACACAGACGGACCTGAATACTCCGTCGGGCAGTTCCATTGTGTTCCAACTGAGAATCGGATTCAGGATGTTGAAATACCACATCAGCGCCCATCCACGCTTGCGATGTCCAAGTTCCGAGTTTAGCTATTCCGTTCTGATGAACTTTCTCGTTTGCCTTCGACCGTCGGGTAGGAAATGAAAAGTGTGGAAACCCACCGACGTAGGCGAAGCGGAGACGTGTTTCAGACCGTTGAGGCAGCCTAAAAATAGTCCACTGTGGCCGACTGATATCGAGAGCGGCGGCAGAATTTAGAGCGAGTAAATAAATAGAAAATCCTCGGTCTGCTACTATTGAAGGGCGGTTCGTCAGCCTCGTTCGAACAGGTGCTACGCTCGGGATGCTCACACCTCAATGGAGGACATACGCCCGATGCACAACATGAATGACAGACACAAAAGATACAGTTGCGATACCGGGTGGCAATTGAATCATCTAAGGAGAGTCAACGAACGCCATCATTCAAGGATGGACTGACCGCTTACCATTGCTTCTGAATATCTTCCCAAGATGGCAGGCCGAAGATTCCCGGGAGCTGGGCCCACAACTTCGCCTCGCCCTCAGAAATGTGGGTATCGACAACCGCAGAGCACTCTGCACAGAAAAGTGTTCGAAATACAGCGCCGTGTCCTATCGGGGCGAATTCCGGTACACCAGAGAAAACGTTGTTGCGTATGACATCAGAGGCAAGTCGACAGCGAGGGTGGGGGAATACCAAACGTACGTCTCCTTCCACTGCTGCGCGAGGAGCGGCGACATCGCGAGGAGGCAGACGGCCTTGTCGTCCGGATTCAGATGCACAGGCACACCGTTGGCTCCAGGCAAGCCGTGTAGGATGGCTCTGTGGACCTCGGCGATTTCGGGCCCATCTGCAGAGGCGCAGTACAGTGCCGCTGGCAAGATGGAAAGCAGCCCCATTTCCCGCGCCAGGTTAACAGCGTCGTACATGAGGCCTTCGTATGAGACAATCTGCGCGCGCTTTTGTCTCTTTCTGAAGTGCTCCAGGCTGGTAGGAAAGCTTCGCTCGAGTCGAGCAACCGCGTCTTCGCGGAGTTGATCGAATTCATATTTTTTGCCTAGACGCAGCATTGCCGCCACGAGCGCGAATGGTTTGGCTTGCTCTTTGTAGAAGGTACTGGAACAGCAAGCGGAGTCTGAGCGCAATTCTCGAATCGCAATTGCAGTACGCACCGATCATACAGCGCGTCAAGCACCATCTCAACTTCCACTGCTTTGTCGCCGTACAAATGAACCAAGGGACAGCCTTCAGCCTGGCCATCGAGATTACTGGGTGCGCGGCCAACCTCGAACATGTCCCTGAGGACGTTGGAACTAGAAGAGAGAATGCTGGCGTGAACTCGAAATTGGGTCGTCTCGACTTGCAGGACGACGCTGCCGTCGGAGTACCATATCTTGGATCGAGTCACGGAGGGAGATGGTGGACGAGGATCGCACTCGGTGCGCTGTCGCTTGGAAGCCGGTGCCATGGCCATTGCACGGGCGTCTGGAGTTGTCTGGAGGACGAGAGAGAGAGAGAGACGCGCGCACCGCCACCGGTCTGGTGATGCGCCGTCATTCCGGTCGTGGCCGTGATGATAGCCGAGGCGCATATCGTCTCTTTCCACCACCATGTCGAAGAGGCGTCCGAATACTGTTAACCCAGGCAAACGACCTGGCAACTCGAAAGTGACTTGGACGGGCGCAGGGAAGTAATCAACTTCGACACACTTCCACCGTGCCACTGACATCCACCGTGCCACTGACATCCACCGCAGATCTCTCCTCAAGTCTACTCTTATTGGCAGTCCTCCCTGGGTGAGCCCGTCTAACGCGCGCATAAGTATCAATCTTTTTGAAGCGATTCCTCATGTCTACCGCATAGTCTGGGCAAAGCCTTCCAGGCTTGCCATCCGGCGTTTTCTTATCCATCATGACTCGGTGCAACGGGACGTCTTTTCCGCCAGTCGCAAAGGTGCTGTGGCACACACAGGAAACTCTTCGGGTTTTTGCGGAATTATTACTTGCAGTCAAAGCTCTTGGACGCACTTTCTTTCGTTCAAAGCTATTCATTCTGTTTGCCTAAGGTTCGTCCACGCCCAACTCCTTCAGTCTCGCGTTGCTGCTCTGAAAGTCAGGCTCGAATGGTCCAGGCCACAAACCTACAGTTGCCTCCGCTCTTCGTGCCCCGACACTTGCGACGTCTCACAGTCTTTTCGGCAGCCAATTCCCAATGTATTCCCTCACGTCTTCGTACTAGTCTCCTTGTCGCAGTTTTTGAAAGCAGCGCCCCCCTCCAATTCTGGACTGGAAGATCGGGGACAATGACTTTCACCGTCCATACATTGTACGCCAATCCACAGTTCTTCCAAGATACGCCTGTTGACACCGACTTGCCCTCATTTGGATTCCGGGATTCGCCATTGACCGAATACACCCCCAAACTACTCTCAACGTCAACTCTGTCATGTATAACGCTTTTAGTGACAATACTCTGTAGAACCAACCCCAAACCCGTGCGTGGGGTCTTTCAGGACAGTCTTCGAGTGCGAGGATTGGTCAATCGCGGTATTCGTCTGGAACTTCCGAGTCCTCAAACAATACCTCGGATTCACAGGATTGCGGGAGTCCATCACCAGGTACGCATGCTGGTGGGGTCGTGGTGTGCCTGATTTAGCGCCTTGGATGATGCTTAAGCCCGTCCGACCGCGCAGCGCGTGGCTCGTGCGGCGATAAACATCGCGGGAGGTGAGTACCAATCCAACAACTTCTCTGATAGAAATTCAATCCCACATATGAGAGTGAATGCAGTCTATGTTGGTAAGGACGGTTATTTTAAGGACCACGGACCAAATGGTATAATTGTTGGAAAATGGTGCGCGTTTCGCCTGTCAAGGCCTTCTTCAGACAGATCATGATTCACTCCGTCAATCTCGCTCCTTGACGCACACAGTTTTTTCCATTCTCGCGCGCAACCTCTCTCATCCTGCCACTATGGCCGTCACAATCGAAGAACTGCGCAGTGAGTTGGCGTCTACCGCAGTCGTCATAAACAGTACCTGACTTTTCCCAGTCTTGATCGGCGTTCTTCCTCCACTTGCTTGTCTGGTTACGTATTTTCGTCTATATGTCCGGTACAGCAGAGGAAAGCTCTGGTGGGACGACTTCTGGGTGATGGTCTCCACCACGTGCGCCATCGTGCTCGTCGTGGCGTCCATACTTCACCTCCAAGATCCTGGTATCAGACAACTATCGCAGTCGCAATTCGTCGAGCTCAATTCGCGATGCTAGCACGCCTATCCCAGCATGTCAAAATTTCGATTTATTATATGTTAGAGGCCTTTCATATTTTCGGAGGGGCGACATCGCTCACACACCTCCTAGGTGTGCTCAATTTTTCTCCGCCGTCGTGTGGTAAAACAAGTACATTGCCGGATTTGCCAAAGCTGATTATATCGCAGGACTGCCCGGATATCTATTTTATTCACGGTGATGCGACTATGTTTCTTTGGAAGATTGCGGCGACTGCTCTTCTGGGTGGCTGTCCTTTTCTTTGTGACATGGGCGATCCTCTTTGCCCAGGTCTTGTGGGTATGCGAGCGGCAGCCCGGCTGGAAGGACCTGCCCACCCCACAATGTGCCCTCGGACTGGATGTTGCTATTGCGCAATCAATCAGTAAGCTGCTCATCAATATTGTGTCGCCCATGGCCAGCTGAACACACACCTCTTCCTTAAGCCGATGTCATATCCGACACCATACTCATAGCGGCTCCCATGCGCCTACTGTGGCGAGTCCAGCTACATCGAGGCTTGAAGTTACGGTTAAGAGCGGTATTTGCAACCACCGCGATTGGCACCGCCGTCAGCTTGTACCACGCCTACTGCGTCATGCGCTTTGGGGGCATCCCTGAGCTTGTAGCAGCCGCTGTCCAAGTGAAGTTTAATTTCACGGCACTCTACTAAATAGCTGATTTCCGTCCCTGTCACTGCAGTTTTCGACCAGTCTCCTCGTCGCGAACTTGTCCGTCATTGTCGCCGTCATATTCCGCCTGCGGCCTGATAATGAGTCGGATAATACCGAACCTGTTTCGGTGAATACTATCGGAGCCATGAGAGGCGCGAGGCAACAGCATCCGCTATCAACCATGGGCGCGACGGTAACGGGACTCGGAGGCACTCAAATCAATGTTCAACTTGTCCAAACCGACGGCGGATGGAACGACACGACCTCCGGCTTCGAAGGCGCGGATAACGATGGCCAAAAGATGGTTCCTTTTCCTCCGGTCGCCCAGAAGACCGATATGGGGCGCGCATGATATCCTGTCCGTAACATGTAATTACCAGAATCGTGATTCGCTGTGGGGTAACTTGCGTGGGTTGGATCGCCGTTTATCCGGACTGGTGCATTTTTATTCGAGCCGAATATGGCCAGCAAATCAGAGTTAAAACGCCAACGAGTCGACAGCATACACAACCTCTCGCTTTCGCCTTGAATCACTCTCAAAGTTCGGATTTCGTCGAAGTTCGACCGTCATCCGCGTCACATCCGCAAAACTGCGACAGGTGTAGGTGTCTTCTAAATTTCGCTCGCACATACAACTCCTGAAGAAACTTGCAGGACGACGCTGCCGTCAGAGTACCATATCTTGGATCGAGTCACGGAGGGAGATGATCGCTCCCGGTGCGCTGTCGCTTGGAGGCTGGTGTAGGGCTCTGTTTTTAATGCTGGTTTATAAACACGTTTATAAACAGGTGTTTATAAACCCAGTTTTCAAAGTTTCTCCACAACACCCGGTTTTTAATTCGCTGTGGCGGTGCTCTAGGCCTCGGTTAGCGGCGTTTGTAGGAACTTTAGGGCCGCTTTTCTGTGCAAACTGAGCTTGAACTGACCCAAACTGTGAGCAATCGTCGTATTTTGAACCACCGAAAATAATCTGGGCTCAAAAGATCAGAAGATAGTCGGAAATCACCGATGCTCGGTGGTAGCCGGTCTTCTCCGCCTGTTTTCCCACTGAGGCTTGCCAGAAGACCGTCGGGGAGGTTTTTTTGGGTGATTTGGGGACGCCCAGTGGTAGCGGAGCGCAAAAACGGTATGGGACTCGTGATTTCCGCAAATTTTGGGGCGCGTGTATAAACATGTTTATAAACAGGGTGTTTATAAACGGAAAATTAAAAACCGTTTATAATCCGCCGGGGAATTATAAACAGAGCCCTAGGCTGGTGCTCTGAAAGAGATGCGCGCACCGCCACCGATGCGGTGATGCGCCGTCAGTGACAATCCGTCACGCCGTTACTCTCTTTCTTGTCTCTTTCCACCACAACTTGACAACTCTCTTTCCACCACCACAATGTCCGTGCAGCACAGGCATCTGAATACGTTCAACGCAGGAAAACGATCTGCCAAGGCGACTCGCGACGTGCGCGGGCAAGAAATGCTCTCAAAATTTGCCCAAATTCGACACCACCGGTACTCTCCCATCACAGATTTGTCCTCGAGTCCATTTGCTGTCCCCCGAGGGTGAGTTTTTCCGAGGCACGCATGAATCTCAAGTCCTGAAGCGGTCCTTTGTGTTCAAGTCGTAGGCTCGACCTGCGTCGCGGGGTTTTCTTATTTCTTATCTATCATGACTCGCCATCTGGAGCAACTTGCACGGGGTGTTTGTTCTAGCAATCACAGAGGTGCTGTCGCAGACTTTTCAGGTTTCTGTGGAATTCTTACTTACAGGTAAGTCTTTTCGCCACACCTTCGTTCTGTCGCGACAATTTATTCTCGTTGGAATTCGTCCACGCTCAACTTCTTCCTCAGTCAGTCCCGCGTTGCTGCTTTGAAAATCAAGCTCGAAGGGTCCAGGCCATAAACTTACTTGCCTTCCGCTCTTCACGCCAGGACACATGCGACATCTCGAAGTCTTCTCGGCAGCCGATGCCGAATGCATTCCTCATTGTCGCAATTCTTAAAAGCTTCAATTCTGGAGTGCAACACCGGCGACCACGACTGGCTTTGTCAAGGGTACTTCGAACATTACTCCATCCACCGTCCGTACACCGAAAGCTAATCTTCTGTAGTTCAAGTAAGTCGCTTCTAAGCTTCAACCGGGATACGTCTGTTGACACTGTCTGCCGACCTGTCTTCTTTTGACTTTCGGAAGTCGCCATTACCCCAATACATTGGGACGGACAGCTCTCAGCACTGCGTCCGCGAAACTATATACTTTCAACTCAACTCTGTCATGGCTTTGACTGACAATACTCTGTAGAACTAGCCCCCAACACGGGCGTGGGGGGTTTCAGGACAGTCTTCGAGTGTGAGGATTGCTCAATTGCGGTATGTGTCTTACAATCCCACGATTCTATTTTGGAATGCCGATCCCTCAGCCAATACCTCATTTCACAGGATTGCGAGAGTCCCTCACGTACGCACGCTGGTGGGGTCCGATTGGCACCTTGGAAAATGATCAAGCTCGTTGGCCGCGCGCAGAACACGCTCGTTGGTTGAGTGGCGAGAATCAACACGGACATGACGAAGTCGCCACCAACAACTTCGCTGATAGATATGTCAATCCCACTTTGATCCCACTGCACCGGATGCCGCACCTCAAGGGATCTGAGAGTAGATACTCGCATTCAGTCAAGCTTGATTAAAGATTTGGCTTGCCTAAACGCACTGGCGAAAACCCATGGACCACATGCCAGTTGGCAAATGGTGTGCGTTTCGTTTGTCAAGGAGTGCGCGCCTTTTTTTCAGACAGATCACTCCGTCAATCTCGCTTCTTGACACACAGATTCTATTTTTCGCATTCTCTCGCACAACCTCTCTCTCTCATCCTGCGATTATGGCGCTCACCATCGAAAAGCTGCACAGTGAGTTGGTGTCTGCCGCAGTCGCCCTGAACTGTACCTGACTTTTTCCAGTCCTGCTCGGCGTCCTTCCCCCACTTGCTTGTCTGGTTACCTACTTTCGTCTATATGTCCGGTACACCAGAGGCAAGCTCTGGTGGGACGACTTTTGGGCGGGAGTCTCCACCATGTGTGCCATCGTAGTCGTCGCGGCATCTATACTTCACCTCCAGGATCCTGGTATCGGACAACCATTGCAGTTATTCGTTGAGCTCAAATCTCGATATTAGCAAGCCTCTCCCAGCATGTCAAAATTTCGGTTTATTACATGTCAGAGCCTGTCCACCGTTTTGGAGCGACATCGCTCACGCAACTCCTAGGCTAGCTCAATCTTTCTACGCCGTCGTGTGGCGAGAGAAGTACTTACACCACCGTGGACTCGACGCTGATCATATCGCAGGACTGCCCGGATATCGATACTGTTCACGGTGATGCGACTATGCTTCTTTGGAGTGTTACGGCGACTGCTTTTCTGGATGGCGGTCCTCTTCTTTGTGACATGGGCGGTCCTCTTTGCCCAGGTCTGGTGGGTGTGCGAGCGTCAGCCCGGCTGGAAAGACCTGCCTACGCCGCAATGTGCCCTCGGGCTGGACGTTGCAATTGCGCAATTGATCAGTAAGCTTCTCATTAATACGGTATCGTTTCCCGCCCCACTGAACACACGTCTAAGCCGATGTTATATCCGACAGCATACTCATAGCGGCTCCCATGCGCCTACTGTGGCGAGTGCAGCTGCAGCGAGGCTTGAAGTTACGGCTAAGGGCGGTATTTGCAACCACCGCGATTGCCACCGCCGTCAGCTTGTACCACGCATACTGTGTCATACGCTTTGGCGGCCTCCGTGAGCTTGTAGCAGCCGCTGTTCAGGTGCAGTTTAATTCCACGGCACTGTGCCAAATTGCTGATCTCCGGTCGTATCACTGTAGCTTTCGACCAGTCTCCTCGTCGCGAACTTGTCCGTCATTGTCGCCGTCATATTTCGACTGCGGCCTGATAATGAGTCGGATAATACCGAACCTGTTTCGGTGGCTACTATCGGAGCCATGCGAGGCGGGGCACAACGGCATACAGTATCAACGATGGGTGCGACGGTAACGGGGGGCCCTCAAATCAATGTTCAACTTGTACAGACAAACGGCGGTTGGAACGACACGGCCTCCAGCTTCGAAGGCGCGGATAACGATGGTCATAAGGGGGTCCCTTCTCCTCCGGTCGCCCAGAAAAATGATACAGGGAGCGCATAATATTCTGTCCGTAACATGTAATCACCAGAATCGTGATTCGCTATGGGGTGGGCCACTTGTGGCTTGAATCGCCGTTTATCCAGATTGGTGCATACATTCCAGCCGAAAATGGACAGCAAATTAGAGTTAAAACGCCAACGAGTCGACGGCGTATACAACATCTCGCGTTGGACTTTAACCATAATCTTGACGTTCGAACCGGGGAAGTCCACCGGCATCCGCATCACATCCGCCATCCTTCAACTAACCGTGGTTCAAACTTCGCTCGCACATACAACCCCTGACACAAGGCATAAGGGTCTATTGCGGAAGGGCCGCTCTGCCACACATTTCCCAGCGAGCTTCATGTACGCAGAGTCACCCGTTCGATTCGGGGTTGGACCATAGACCTTCCAGAATGTTTCTTTTTTTTCTGTTCGGTTTAAATAATCAATACTTTTTTTTCGTGCCCAGGATACGGCACTATTTCAATGACAGAGGGACTGAAATAATTCAACATTCATGCCAGCCCCGTATGACGTTTGGAACGTTGCATAAATAGAATCTGAAGAAAAATTGGTGGTTGCAAAAGTTTTTCTTCTTGGATGTCAGATTCCTTCTATACTGCATACCTGCATGGCATCCCAACTGTGTATACCCGCTGTGGGACAAATAGGCCTCTGGCGCGACAAATAGGAACTCAACGAACAACATCAGAAGCATTTGATGATGACCGGAGTTTTCCGGTGCACGTCAACCACAGCGTAGTTTGAAGTTGAGCAATTTTCTAATGGGTACACTACGTGTCCATGTCGCTATTGACAACTGACAGCTCATCCCACCATACACGAAGTTATTTATTTTCAACAACGGGGGGACAACGGGTACAAATTTATTGTCGAATCCGGGAATTGCCGAGGTTGTTGGGGGGCTAACACAAGTCTAGTACCGGAGAATCACGCATAATGCCTGAGCTTCGATGCAACTGGGCCCACAGAACTATACCAGTTTTGCGCTTTTTACACGCACCGGCAAATCCCGGCCACCAGCAAATGTGTGGTTGGCTTGCTGTTCATCGTCTTGGAGGCCTTCTTTCTTCAACACTGAGCATACATAGCTTGTAAATCATGCAGTGGTACAGTACACCATGGATTTCACACTTGGCCCAAAATAAATTGTTGAAACGACAAAACTTATCTGCAGTTGATTTACGCAACGTTCCGAACGTCATAGCCCCGCGCCCGCGCAAGAATTTCGAACTCTATTTCTTCGCAAGAACACAATTTTTTCAACATAAGCATTCAACTTACGTCCCCGCCTGTCTGGATCCCGAGTCTCTGCTGCTCAGCTCCGGACACTATAGCTTAGTGGTTGAGCATACGATTGCAATATAGGCTTCTGTTTACTGTCATCGTGAGGTCCCGTGTTCGAACCACGGTAGTGTCTACCTTTTGGTCCCTCGGGCGATCTATTTTACTGGCTGAACCGTGTCACGTCATGATTGAGATGGGACAGTCGAATTCATGATGTATCTGTCGATGGCATCCTGAAGTCTGTTGATGAAACTGATTTCGGGAGATGAACAAGGCCCATGCAAGTCTCCGAATAAATTGAGGACGGGTATGTGCAGACTTTGGCAGACCCTTTGTTGGCTTAACGAACCAACCACAGCCAGAAACTCCGTGGTTGAAAACGCGTGGAATGGCGGTTGAACGAGACTAGTCTACTGTATAGTTGATCGATAGACGAAATTTCAAAATGCGCATCCGACGTTTTGTGCATGATAGGACCCCAGCAACCCACTTTTCTCCCCTCGCAATTCTTCTCATAGAACTCCAGAGGTTTAGACGCCTGAGCGCCAAACATACTTTGTTGATGGAGCGAGTCCAGAACAAGGAAGCACAGCCACGCGGCTAAAACCTCCTCAGACTCTTGACGCAAGACCCAGGATGCCACCGCCAGCGATAATGCCCATGCTACTCTCCCCGTCGCCCTCCGAGACCGAATCCGAGGGCGAGACAGACGACCCAACTCTCCTCCTCGCCGCCGGCACCCAATCGCGCCTCCGCCGCCGTCCCGCCGTCGCAGTGCACGCGCGCCTATTGCCCGACAGCAGCGCGCCCGGCACTGTCCTCTGGTGCGGCGTTCCACAGACACCGGACCCCGCCGTCGACGACTGGTGGGATGCGCGGCGCCCGGCCGTGGTCCCGTTCCTCCCGCTACCGTTGGACGACGATCCGCCGCAGTCGTCCTCCTCGCGAGCGCCGCGCACATCGACTGGCTGCGGCGAGCGGGTGCATGCTGCAGCCCACGCGGCGCGGGGGGGCGGACGCTGGGTCGGCTATGTGGAGGGTGTGGAGCGGACGGTTGTGCCGCTAGACACGGAGTATTTTGCGCGGAAGGACGAGGCGGCGTTAGGACTTGGCGAGGCGGGCTGTGGATGCTCTGTTAAGGGCGTTGGATGCGCTGTATGGTGAGCCATATCTTCGTTGCGATTTCTCCCTTCCTCTGCGCTCCTCGCGTGTTTCCAACATTGCGTAAAATACACGTCAATGGCTGGCAGGCTGTCGATCCTGGGTTCATCTCCAGATCGTTTGCCCCACTCATTTCGTTCATTTTCACTCGAAATTTTGTCGTTTTCGAATGTTGGAAGATCCAGAATACTGACGACGATTCTAATTTTAGTGGGAACGTTCTCGGTGCGCTGCATACGCCATGTCGTACGCACCAGTCGCGCAAGGGTCAGATGCACTACGTGTTCCTCCCTAACGCAGTGTCGCCCCCGATACAAGATGCAGAATCCTCACAGTGCGTATCTACTTCTCTTCCCTAATTCTCGCCGCCCCAAATTCTCCCTTCTTCCCCGTCCTCTACTTTTCATCTTCGCTGTCCGCCTTTCACCTTATCTTCCTCCTTCCTTCCGATCTCATGCTAATCCACCACGCCCCAGCCCCACCGGCCCCACACCCCCACGCCGCGCCCTCTCCCCGCCGCCCACCGACGAAAACACGCCCCCAGCCCGCTACGGCTACGAGCAGCCGCCCCCGCCGCGGCGCGGCACCGCGACCGCGTGGTTCGACCACGCCTGGCGCGAGGGGATGTTCCCCCCGGGCGAGCCCTTGTCCAACCGCCCGCGCACGCCGCCTGCGCGCGCGACGTCACGGACGCCTGAGGTTGCAAGGATTGAGGCGCAGCTTGCGGCGGTGTTTCGGAGGGGTGTGTCGGGGGCGGACGGGGAGGGCGATGCGGAGGGGGATAGAGATGGAGGGGGCGATGAGGAGGGGGAGGGGACACCAGATCCGGCGGCGTTGGCGGCGCTGAGGAGGGTGATCAGTAGTAGGTGGGTGTGCATTTCGCTGCTTGGAGTGGATTTGGGCTGGACGTGTCGGCGTGCTCGTCTGTGCCCTTTCGGCGCTCGCGGGAGACGTGCTGGATTCCTTGTCGTGCGCTTTTCGGCGCACGGGGGCTGGACCCGCCAACTTTCCCGTCTTTCCGCTTTTGGCGCCGGGAGGGTGGATGTGCTACCCCGCTCTCCTAAGGCTCTCTTGTTGTCCATCGCATTGTACTGATTTGCATTCCAGTGCCGCTTACAGTCCGCCCCTGCCACCAATGCCAACGGACGCACCAACGACACCACCAACGGCCGAAACCAGCGCGCAGGAACGAGCTGCCCCCACTCAGTAACATATCGTCCTTTGTCCTCGACGTATGCTGATTCAGAAAGCAGGCGCTTGAGTGACGACCCCATGACTCCACGACCCGCCGTGGCCGCACCACAAGCCTCAGCAGCTGCAGCGTTCACACCCCCCACGCCAGCGCCTGAATCCGCGACACCATCACAGGAAAGCGATGCACATATTGAGACAGACGCAGACGAAACGATGCCCTTGTGCGTATTCATCCCCGTACACCTCCCTTCACCTCTGACACCTGTGTTTCGTAGACTCGAAGCGGACGCTGTCTCCTCCGATATGCAGCTCGAGCCCATCGTGTTCTCCACTCCGCCGTGCGTCTCTTCGCCGCCCCGTTCTTCTCCAGAAGCAGGCTGAAGCCTATTTCCTTTTTAGGACGCAGCCGATACCCCTCCCCGCACCCGGAAGCACAAGCGCAAGTGCAGCGCCTGCGATGGAGGGCACGACGGCGGCGGACGAGCGCGCAAGAGCCCGGATCGCAGCGCTGTTTGCGCATCGGTGGGAGCGGTATGTATTACTCCTTCTCCTCCTATCACTACATTCTCATTTGGTGCTTCCACAGACCAATCGACCACCCGCAAGCATCTTCGTCGTCCTCCGCTATCCCCCCGCCGCCGGCCCCGGCCCCGCTCTCGCGCGCGCCAACGACGCCGCCGCGCGGCCTGCGGCGCACCTCCGCGCGCCCGGATTTACACGCCGCCGCCACCTCCCGCGTGCAGCTCGTCGGACGGCGGCGCGCGCCTACCCCCACCCCCACCTCCACCTCCACCTCCACCTCCACCTCGGGCACAGGCACGTCCACCCCCGCGAATGCATCGACAAGCACCCTCGCGCCGGCGGTGAGGTTCCCGAGCGTGCGCGAGCAGGAGGGGTGGCTGGCGGCGGAGACGGGGCGGCGGCCGTTGAGAAGGGCGTCGGTGCCGGATTTGCGGAGGCGGGCGGGGATGGGGATGGGGATGCACGGTGGGGAGGAGGGGTATGCGGCGAGGGTGGGGAGGAGGGTGGGGAGGTTGAGGGAGCCGCCTGCGGAGGGTGCGGGTACGAGTGCGGGTGCGAGTACGAGCGCAAGTGCGATGGCGGGGGCAGGCCCAAGTGCGCGCGCGAGTACGAGCTCAAGCACGAGCGCCGCAGCGGGGGCGCCAGCGATGGAGGTAGACGGGGACGGCGACTCGGATGGGGAGACGGTGCGGGCAGAGGGGATTGGGTCGTGGCAGGCGCCGACGCTGCCCCGCTCGCAGATGCAGACGCAGACGCCGACGCCCCCACTGGAGGCGGGCGCACCCAGTCCCGGGGAGCCGCCGCACATCACCCGCGCGCGCGAGCGCATCACGCAGCGGAATCGCCATCGGATGGAGATGATCACGCTCATGAGCGGGGGCGGACAGCGCAGTACGGGCGAGAATGGGGACGGGGCGCGGTCTTCGACGGCGGAGGGTCAGGGTGCGGGGGCGCCTGCGCCGGTGGAGCGGAGGCGGATTTGGTTTGAGCGATGAATGGGCGGTCGGTGGTGGATGGTGCAAAGGAATATGGGATCGACGGACGGGACGAAGGGAGAGGGAAGGATGGACGGACGGCTGGAACGCAATGGAATGGGATGGGATTTTTTCTTCTTGGATCAATGATTCGACAATAGACACGCTGCTCTGTATATGCTTTCGCATTCATTTCGTGGTCGTCCTACATACATGCTACATACATGCTATCCGTTTCCGCTCTGCGTTACTGTAACAGTATACTGCCCACCTGTATCGTACGATCCGGTGCTCGACTATTTATGATAGGTTCTGCAGCTGCTGTTCAGCAGCTCGTTTGTATAGATGAGCGCATTTGCGCTATCCACTGCCTGATCGTTCAATGCGGGCTCAAGGACGGCAGATAGTCGTTCGTTCCGTTAGCCTTTCTTCCATGGCGGCAGCACTACCTCGTCCTTGTCGATGGGGCTCGACCAGTGCTTCAGCAAACTCAAACCGAGTCGCTGAGTCTGCTGCATTCATGTGAGATTCTATACCAGTAGGTCTTAATTTACTGGATTGTCACAGTGCGAGGCTTTTCCGTCCAGAAAATTTGGAAGACTTGCCAACCGTAATTTATGCAACACAACACTCGACATTATCAACCCGTAACAGGACTCAGCGGTAAAATACAGTAATACATCTTTGACACACAAATTAGAGGTAGAAGAGAACCTGGCCGGAAATCATCCAGAACCAGACATGGCTCCGTAGGCGGCGCGCAAGTCAACAAAACAGCGCTCTAAGAATTCCTTCAGACTCGGGAGCATGATTAAATAAATTCACTCACCGATGAGGGGACTGTACGCCGCGAGCGACGCCATTGCACTCATTAGGCTTCCCAACCGCGTCTCGAGCTCCCGGGCTTGTGCTTGCGCACGGGGACTTCGGCCGCCAGAGTGGTGAGCAAGTGCAGTGATCTCATTCATGTACACGCTCGCCACGCCTGCGTAAATTGGCTGCAACGAAATTCAGATTTCGATAGCGGAATAGAGAGGGAAAGAAGACGCACACCAAACATCGGATCCGTATTGCGCGCGCCATCGAGGATGTTGACGGCGCCAACGCCGACGACGACACGTGCGGCTGCGGAGAGGCATTTGTTGCGCGCAGTCTCTGAGCTGCGAGTGTAGGGTGCGTGGAGGCGCACGATGGCGAGGTCCACGAGCCCATGCGTCAGTACGAGTGTCTGCGGGCCCGGAAGGGGAGGAAGCGCCGCCTGGAATGTATGCAGTCTTCGGTCAAGGGACGCAAGAGATACAGGGTCTGGTGGGCCTGCAGATCAATTACGACGGTGTTAGCATGATCAAGCATAGGCAATAGGCTAGTTGGAAACGCACCAGATGTGCGAGCCAAAAATGCTATTATACGCTCGAGCAGGATGGATGCCTTGGTGAGAAGAGCTACTGGAGAGGAACCATGCTCGTCGTTTCCATTCAGGAACTTCACAATTGTGCTGCCACCCTACGAGAATTTTGAGAGGCTGGAACGATCAATGAACATGGCCAGACAATTACCTGTGAGCTGGACGGCCACGGGGAATCCACAGATATCGTGGAGGGAATCGGGGAGGGGGATGAATTTGCCGCGGCCCAGTAGTTATTTATGATGTTCACCGCCCAGAATGCATCGATGCGTACAGCCTCCTGCGCAGCGTTCCTCGAGGGAGGGAGTGACGCATTGACCGCAAATGACGGGTACGCGGTCGGATATTGCGGTGAGCGGACCAGATGAAACTCTGCCCCCAGCGCAATGGAGGACGCCGCAGACGCGTGGTAGCGGCCTAGGAAGGAATCTGCAACGTGCAGATAATAAAACGACAACAGGATTTCAGCCTGAATTGTCTCCACAATCAGCTGTGGGTTTCCTGACAGCCGACACATATCCTGGGGTATATTCTCCACGACGCAGACAAGGAAAGCTTCCGGGGTATAAGGCGCGTTAGGGCTTATGTGAGACAGGACACTGCCCCACAGATAAACTGCGCTCAGAAGTGAGCGCGATGGACGGTGCTGATGGCCGAATGGTAAGGGTAGCAGTGCAGAGGCACGAAATGGGGCGGAGGGGAGAAAGAAGTATCCGCTGTTTGCGAAACGTTCTAGGAATACGTCGACACTGCGCAGGAGCAAATTAGACAACACAATGCGCGACAGGCAATATCCTTACAGTGCTGCAATGAGATGTGAGGGCGGCTCCTGAAGGTATCTCAGCCTCTGGGACATGTATATTGTCAAGGAGTCGGAAGTACCTGCATGTCCATTGGACTTAATCGCCCGTGTGTTAGATTTAGTCCGCCGAGGTCTGTCAGAGAAAAGGTGAGTTTGGGAGATACAATAAAGATATTGCGCACCAGGGATGTCTGGCGTACGAGGCCCCTGAGATCCAGATGCATATGGTTGGTTCAGGTATATTCGCGAAGGGTCTGGGGCATGGATACTTTCAAGCTCTTCTATTCGGGTTCTCAGCGCGTGGATTGTGTCAAGCATCTGCGACGCGGATCCTTCGTGTAGAACGGGTCCATCCGGGCGCGGATATTGGCACGGCTCCTTAGATCGCGGAGGACGAAGACGACACTGGTCGCAGAGAGGACGCGCGCCATTGCATTTCTAAGTAGAATCGTAGCAGCAAAGACAGGACAGAAAGACGTAGACGTACTATCTTGCGCCGTCTGGTAAGACACAATCAGACGTGACAGCTGAGGATCGAAATTTTAACACTACCTGCAGTTCGTACAAGCCTTGGGCCCTCTTTGAATGGGAGTAAGCGACGACTCGCTATAAGCTGCGAAATCCGACATCGATCGACGGCAACTGGATAGGTCTGCAATGATACGCACTCTGAGCTTATATTCCCGTTTGACGGCCATACTTTTTAACCGACAAGATACCTCTGTCGGATTGTAAAACAGTCCAACTTGGCTGCGGAAGAGAAACGACGGCCCATGCACAGCCATCATCCGGCGTCTTGGCTCTTGGGCGGAGTTTGAATTATCCTCCGTCGGCGATCCCGTCCGGCGGCGTCGTTAAAGTTAAAGTTGATTAAACCTGACTCAACCACCAATAAAATACAAGGAGTTTAGGGATTGGCGGGTGCATTATACGGATGGTGGAGAGATTGTCCGTGAACCCAGCCCTCCTTGCGGCAGTACAATGGGCAAACAGTGGGACCAAAAAGGGACTGTCAACGCCTGCACAGAGTTCAATGTTCACTACGCAGATGCATCTCGACTGTCTGGATTATGAAGCGAGGTGCTGACTGTGTATACCAACCAGATCCCGTGCCCGCATGATCTCTTCCCCCAGTCAATCTTGCAGACAATTTCCACCGAACCTGGCCGAACTTTGGCTGAACCACCCAAAGGTCCCAAACGCGTTTCAGGTAACTAGACCACCCACGAACTCGTTAGCCTCAGACTAAAGGCTGCCATTCCGCGATCCGCCCGGACAACTCGGAGAGAGGCAAATCCAGCGCAGCAAATGAGTCAGAATGTTCAATGGAATTATTCAACCGTGACCGCACAGCATCGGCCCCAGGTATAGCGTTACTGGCAGTCCTGAGAATGACTCAAGCCAAGAGCGGGCCTTCTCTGCATGAAGACTTCGTAAGTCAGATTATTCTCTGGTCCGGTTTCGATCGTGTTCTCCACAGGCGTTGGTACGATATCACGAATCCCAACATTGACGTTGCATCTACGCGCGAGTTTCGATATTTTTGAGTCTCAATATTTCTCAAGTTTTCTGCAAACCAAGAGAGATGCTGATCCGGGACAATTAATACTCGCGGGAGATGATAACCAGGCCGAAATCCCCGATATTCCATGTTCCTGGATGCAGTACATCGCCACTGATGATCCTCCAGGCCGACGGATCAAAAGGTAAATCTTGCCTCCAGCGGGCACAGGTTGAACTCTTCTTGGGGAGCAAAGCTGTAGAAAACTGCGCATATCGCAGTTACTGCTGTAGAACCACCTGCGGTCAAATGATTGAGTGTTTCAATTTTCCCTTGGGGCTTCTTTCGCCTCACAGGTTATTGCTGAGGCTGCGGCGGTTCGTCGCAATGCTTCACGCTGGAGTGCACGGCCAGGGGAAGAGGGAAGTTGCGAACGCCAGTTTGATAGTGCGGCGGTTTCCCCCCGTACTGCTTCTTTTCGTTCGAGTGATTAATTGTGCGCTGCCATAACCTACCCCAAAAGCTCAATACAGACGACTGTAAAAATGATCACCGCATGGCTGGTTTTAAACGGCATAACTCCAGCTCTGGCGGAATTAGACACCTGCAATGGCGCCCAATCCCAGCACGGTCAGGTGGAGTGAATGGATCCTTGGCTGCTTGGTTGAACATCACCATCGCCGCGGCGTATAACATTATTCAAGTGACGCCACGGGACGGCACTTGAAGACTTCATTATCGTATCTTCGACGCACGGAGCAGGTTCAGTACTGAGATACCCGTCTTAGGATTTATTGAGTCAGGTAACTTCTTGAAGCCAGTTAAATTGAAGGCTGGGCGAATTGAAGGCCAAGGCGAGTCTACAAGGCGAGCCGCGAGCGAACAAGGGAGATCTTGTAGGGACATCTGGACTTGAACCTTCTCTCGGATAACAAGCCTTGTTGCCCGAGTCATTAGAGAGTATTAGCTACCCCCAGGAAATTCACTTTGAAGTCGAGCAAATTATTCCTTTAGCATTTGAACCTTCATTTCGGGCCGGTGTTTGCGCAATTAACGATGGCATCATCATCACGTGGTATTCAGACCCCGCTCTGTCTCACTTCCGTCTCCTCCTTCTTCCTGCTCTTCGCTCTTGCTCTCTCCTCCTACTCGCTGAATCGCCGGGGAGTTGCTCTATGTGCGAGGGTATTCATACTGCATAGTATGACCGTTCACGCTTGCACAAAACGCGTCGAAGAGCTCCGCGCTGCCACCGGGGCAAGGAACGCGTTTCTGCGGACGGAAACGCGTCTTTCGAGTCGCCCAGCCTTGCTATATCGCAACAGCAGCTACTTACCACTTGGGATTCGCGTCTTGGTGTTCTCAGACTCCAATTCTGTCCGTGCACGGTAAGCGCCTTAGGCGCTCAATCCGGCCCGTGGCGCATCCAGCCATCAAGTGCCAAGGGCACGGGACCGTTTCATCTACATGAAACTTGGCTCTCGGTAGGGGTACCTTGGATGCAACCATTGCGTCTCAATTTGTTGCCACTTCACAAGTTTACAGCAAACGGATTGGTACCCCTGGCTCCAATTGGTCAATCCCCCCTCTTTTTCAACGTTTGTACGATGATCTCTGGTATTGGGATGATTCCCCTCTTATTCAACGGGTGAATGTTTATCTCTCTCGCATTGGCATCGTTCACCCCTATCAAGGATCCCGGCTCTGCGAACTGTTCTGGTCATTGCCACGGCGAAATACCGGTGGCGCCTCATGCTCATTGCCGCAGGTTCGGGATTCGCTCTGAATGAACTTCCGCACTCGATTTTCAAAGAAGCGGCCTCTTCGCAGTTCTGCTATTCCAGATCGATCACTGGGCGAAGTTTCCATCGGTTGCAGTCATTCCTGGTCAGTCGCCGAATTTGTGTGTCTCTTGATTCCGGTTATATCGATGCTGAAGGATGTTGATCACAAAGTCAAATGCTGATGCTTCTTGACAGTCTTCATTTTCCCAGTCGTGCTTGTACCGGAATTACTTTGGGCTGTCCGCCGTTAATTCTGCTCTCCACAGAGTCAACGGAAAGATTCCGCGGTAAGTATCCTGCCTTGACAGTGAAATTTCCGTTCATGGCAGCAGTCGCCGTCCACTAGAGGACACCAATTTAGTAATTCAATTTACTGGTTCACTTTGTTACGCTCCCACCGTCATTTTGAGTTCGGCGTACGTCCACCAGTCAACGTTTCACGGGTCCGGCTAACATTTTTCTGCCGACTTTTCGAGGTACGCGACTTCCTCCCCGCGGGCATCACCGATAACCTTTCAGTCCAGAGTCCAGACCTGCCAACAACGTAGCACAACGTACAAACACGACGCCTCGTCAGCCAACAAACTTCTCTTATGGTACATAGTCTGCGGTTTGGACTTCAAATTCGGTCGCACATTAAACCATTGCGGGACCAAATTAATCCAACCCCTGTGCAGATAAAAAGACGAACGAAAAACCAACGTTGCATGCCGACGTCCGCCCTGATTTGATGGTTCATTATTGATTTGGGCACATGGCAAGAATCGGTCCACCAAATGGGAATAAGTATGTACCGGAGCTGTCCTGGCGTTTACGTGCTTTCTTTCCTCCATTTCTTGTATCTACTTCCATCCTCGTCTGGGCTCTCCTTCCTCAACATCCGCGGTTTCTCGATTTTTGGATTGGAAGGCGCGCGCTACGCCGTTTGTCGGACTCCTATTCGCCTTGACGTTCAGGAGCGAAGCTACTAGTACTCTGCAGCTCGCTTCATTTTGTCCCGCACCTTCCAACCACTATGGTCGCCCGCACGCACAACCCCCAGCTATCCGATCCCTTTTCACTCGCGTTGCAGCCGCCGCCGAATGAAACGCCAGCTGAGCGGCAGCAACGTGTCGAGCTTGAGCAAGAGCAGAAGCGTGTCAGCGATCAGATCGACGATGACCTGCGCAAGGAGCGTGCAGAGAGGAAGAAGCGGGCAAGGAGAGAGGTCAAGCTGCTGCTGCTTGGGCAGAGCGAGAGTGGGAAGAGCACGGTGCTGAAGAGTAAGTGTTCGTCTCACGCGACCGCCACCATTTCCGGCTCACATTTTGCAGACTTTCGCCTCAAGTATGCGCCCACTCAGTGGAAGGCCGAGCTGCGCTCCTGGCGCGCCGTCATCCAGCTCAATCTCATCCAGAATGTAATCACCATTCTGGACGTCATGCAAGAGCGTCTCGCAACCATCGATTCGCCCACGGACACCAGTGCCACCTTCCCAAGCGCATTCATCCCGTCGCCGTACGGGCGCTCTTCCATCGACTCTACCCTTTCAGATGTCACCCTCGCCACGTCCGGGCGCTCCACGTCCGCCATCTTTCTGACTCAAAAACACCAACTCCTCAGTCGCCGCCTATCTCCGCTGCGCGAGGTTGGCGACGACCTCCGTAGGCGTCTCGGCGCCGCGGACCCAGAGTTCACCTTTGCTAACGGCTCCGACGGCGCACTTAATGGTCTCCCCGACGAAGGCGGGGCCCGCAAGTCGCCACGCGAGTTTGGTGTGCGGGGATGGATCGGCGCGCTCGGCTTGCCCGTCAATGGCGCGAAAAAGCCTGACGAGCCGATGCCTATCGACGAGGCCACGGAGATACTGGCGAGCTCCCGAGATGATATTATCTCCTTGTGGGAAGACCCCGACGTCCGCGACCTGCTCAGCGCGAAGGGCGTCCGCGTGGAAGACAAGCCTGGATTGTAGGTCTCTTTTCTTCCCGACGTTCGCGTGCCTCATACTGCCCTAGTTTCCTATCCGACACCGCTCGAATCACGTCCCGAAGTTATGTTCCTTCTGATAACGACGTGGTGCGCGCGCGCCTTCGGACCCTGGGCGTTCAAGAATGGCGTATTATGTTAGACCAAAGTGAGTTCGACTCCATTCCAGTCGGTGGATCGTTGGACGATGTCTCGCTGGCACTAGAACGCCGTGGCCGTCTGTGATATGCATCTTTCTTTCCATCATATGTTTCGAAAGTGATGCTTACGTTCTTTTTCAGGCGACTCCTTTGGTTCTGAATGGGTCATTTACGATGTTGGTGGAAGTCGTTCAATGGTACGTACGCCAACCCTATCGTACCTACCCGTGTCTTGATGCAAATGCAGCGCCATGCGTGGTTACCCTATTTCGACGCTATCAATGCGATTATATTCCGTACGTTCTCTCCGCATCATACGGCAGTACAGCGCTGACTCTGCATTTATTCTATAGTTGCTCGTGAGTCACAGGGAGACGCCGTTGGCGGAGTTATCTCTTACCTCTGGTCCCGCAGCTATCTCGTGTTTCGACGAGCGCCTCGCCGAGGACGCCTCGGTGAATCGGCTTGAGGATACCCTGCTCTTGTGGCGAGCCATTGTGTCATCCAGCCTGCTCAAGCGGACCACCCTCGTCGTTTTCCTGAATAAATGCGACCTCCTCAAACGGTACGCGTCCTGCCGTATTTTTTTCAAGCGTGTTCTCCTGACCCCGACGCCAGGAAACTGCAGAGCGGTATCCAGGTCAACAAGTATATGATCAGCTTCGGCAATCGCGAGAACGAGGTTGGCGTCGTCGTGAAATGTACGTTCCCAACTCCGCGGCTTCGAAATGCACCCCGATTCTAACTCGGCGAACCCAGATTTGAAGGACAAGTTCAGGGACATTATTCGCGCGGACGCGTCGGAGCCGCGTACTACTTACCTCTATGCAACGTCTGTTACTGTACGTCCCTGCAAATCTCCGCTCACCCCGCGATCGCTGACGCAGCGCTTCAGGACACAAAAGCCACCGCGGCGACCCTCAATATCGGTGCGCGGCTCCTCTGTCTGGCTTTCTCCGTCCTAACTCGTCGTGTTGTTGTTTAGTCCGCGACGGCATCATTCGCGAGCACCTCAAGCACGCCGAGTTTGTCTGAGTTCCATATTCACCACCACCATTTACCTTCAATTTCACGGCACGGCCCGAATCGACAGCTCATTCATTCATTCATTCTAGATGTCGCCCAATGTATATCCACATACTTGCTTACTTTCTATGCCTCAATTATTCCGCCATTGCATCACTACATCTCACTGTATCTTTACTTGTCGTCGTTCATTCATATCGGGAGGGAGGGAAGGGTTTCAATACATTGCTTGTGCTAAATTATGTCGGCAGCTGCCTGCAGCGTGTCGCAATTTTCGGGACTGCATGAACAAAGTGAGCGCCGAATAATGTGTTTACCAAATATGAAGCGAATATCCCTTGAGTCTGAGAGCAGTGACGCATTAACTCGTTCGGTCAAATGCCAATGGCAATACAGGTCGAAGTAATCAGAATTCTGTTGGAGGCCAAAAGGGAAGAAGTTCTAGCGTTGTGGCTGGGAACGCCGAGTCACGGTGGGCGAAGTTTCGAAGAGAGCGGACAGCTTACAGCAGTTTGCATAATTTTGTGAAAACCCAAAATTTTTGCGCGCTGTCACGTGTACAATCACACGGTCCTGGAGGGCATTCCACAACTTCCAAGGCACTTTCAATGAATGATAATGGAGTATAATGCTCGCGGGCTGATTGGGAAAGGAGCGGAAAGCTCAAGGATGTCGGATTAATGGACTTCGGCAAACGCCGTGACTGCGGCATCGAGCCGGCATCTATGTTTAAGGGTTGTGGGGGACATGGGAGTGCAATGGGATGTCTCCTGAAGCAGAACTAAGGCTGCGGAATGGCGCAGACCTCCTCTGCGCTTCATTCATACCGGCACGTGACAAGGCGCCAAATTTTTGGAGTTTCACGAAATTATGCAAACTGCTGTAATACCGTGCCTCCGGGAATGAGTCGACTTCAAAAGTCAAGGCCGGGACTCAGGATAAGCCAGTCAAATTCTATACGATTGGGTTATACACAAGGTCATCTACGATTTAAGGAATGGATTAAGCAAGGAACTGTTTCTGCCTCCAATATTTCATCCACCGCGTTGCGTCCTCTTTCGTGAGCGGCTTCAACGACTTCATGGACTCACTCGTCGCTTGCGCCTTCAACGTTGAAAATTCAAGGTTACCTCTCCCAGCTGCGACCGCCTTGAAGAAGTCGAGCAACTTGATAGCAGGCTGCAAAAATTTAGAACGAATCAATAAAGCGGCCAGATTGGCACTAACGATCTTCTCGAGGTCCTCGGCTGTTGCCGCCAATGAACGAACCTGTACCTGTTCAAGCCAGGTGGCCAACGGTACCAGCGGGAGGTGCGCGTCGGCGGCCATAGCCGACATGACGAGATCCCAGGGAACGGGACGGGGATGAACCAAGTTGAGAGCGAACGGCGGCTTCTGCGTGCTTAGAGCCGCGTCGACGATAGTCTGCGCAACAGCCTCTGGGGAGAGCCACGCCACGACGCCGGAAGGATCGGACGGGAAGTTTCCTAGCGCAATGCTAGACTTGGCGATAGTCGGAACCCAGTCTGTGGTGGACCAAGCACCGTTAGTCGAGGCCCCACAGACTTGCCCAATTCTGAAGGAAGTCGCGTCGAGCCCTGACGCCGCCAGGATCTGGGAGATAATCAGCAAGAGAATGTTCGAGCCGGAAATTAAAAGCTTACCCGTTCCGAGACGTACTTACTCTCGCCATAGCCATTGCTGACAGCGACGTTGGCGTCGAGCTGGAGCTCTTCAGGGAAAGGGCCGCTTTTTGGGTCCCATCCCTGCGCAGAGCCGATAGACGACGTAAAGAGGAACCGCACACCGGACTTAAGGGGGGATTGGAGGGCCAGATCAATCAGGTTTCGGGTCCCCTTCACGTGCGGCTCGAATGAGGACAGCGACTTGTTGAAGTCTAACGCCCAGGCATTGTGAATAATGGTAGTGAGCGAGTCGCGGAGCTGTAGGGTATAGAATGAGAAGAGCGTCGAAGTTATTGAGGTTGCAATTACCGTGTTCCAGGCATCAGCGGGCAGGCCTAAATCTGAACTCGACGTATCGCCCTCGAGATACACCAACTTCGAGGATGAGAGCAAGCCGACGTTCAGATCACGGTCAGCAAACGCCGCCAGCTGTCGCTCAGAAGAGGGAGCGCTGCCCTTCCGGTTGAAGGCGTAAACACGTTCAACCGAGGGGTGAGCGAGCAGCAGTTCGAGAATATGCGACGCGATGGTGCCAGTCGAGCCAGTCAGCAGGACTACCAATCCTCCGGCTGCGTCAGGGAACTCGCGAACGATAACGTTTCCGAACCCCTCGCTATATTTCGCGATCACCGTCTCGAGCATGGCCGCCTTTGCCCCGTCTGCGCCCCCTGCATCGGTAGCAGACACCAACGCGGCGAGGGCGACAGCTAGCTCTCCGATGGACGGATGCGCATAGACGAAATTCTGCGGAATTTTGCGACCCGCCGCCTTTGCCTGACCGTCCTTGGAATTTCTCAACGCGCCGACAATGCGGTGTCGTAAGAACGTCGCGTTCAGACTGTCGAACCCTTGTTCGAAGAGGTCGTGACCGGCCCGAATATCCCTGTTGGCGATTATGGTGGCGTGGGTCGCCAGCCATGGTTCGAGGTCTGCAGCGGCCCACGAGGAAGGGGGTTCGATGTCGCTGGCTGCGTTCCCGCTGGACTCGATTGTTTCGTAGCTGGTAGTAGTTGAGCATTCGAATCGGATCGTTGAATTTAGCTACTCACAGTTCGTTGATTTCTTGCTCGTACGAGGCAATAGTCCCCTTTTTATTCACTGTCCCTTTGGGAGTACGCGCCATTGGCTTGTCCGGGTGGGTCACCAAAATCATCTCCTTGTAGATGTGGGAGAAGGCAGGGGCGTCCTATCAACCGCATCAGTATGAAGACTCTCTCGTAAAATTCAAGCTTACCGCGTTAGCCTGTTCAATCACAGGCCTGTATCGGATATAAGCGATCGACGGAGTTTTGCGACCGGGAAACTTTCTCACCAAAGCAAATTCCGATACGCGGCGACCTGCTGGTCGTCCTTGGGATCCACCTGGTGAGCGGGGTTAGGGTCGACGAGAACCCCGACCTCGTTACGCCCATGACCAAACATGACAGCCGCCCGAACGAGAGGGCTCGCCATCATGATATCCTCCATGGGGGCAGGCACGGTGTTCTCACCGTTCGCCAGGATCAGCACATCATCGAGGCGGCCGACGCTTCAAGATAAATCATGATCATTATCTTCGAGCGAGATAAGGGAAAGAACGCACATTTTGTATAGATCCGGTTTCGTGGGATGCCGCTCGAACAAGTCCTTGGTTGAATAACCCTTGACGTCGGGTAGATTTTCAACCGAAACCTGGTGAGTCTCTCGGACAGTCTGCAAGAAAGCGGTTAGGGCTTCGTCACAAAGAAAGGAATATAAGCGGGCTCACTATGAATTGCAGCTCGAAAATATTGTTGCCCTGGGGGATCCAGCGGATTTTAGATTGGTCGCTGAATCGAAGCCATTCCCAGTCAGCAGCATCCTCGTCGCGTCTCTTGACGCATGGTGCTCCGACTAAGGAAAGCCGCTAGATCAATACTCGCTCTCGTGATACGGCCAGGAAGACTTACACTCAGTCCCACCGTAGAATGGAATGAGGTTGATGCCCTGCTTGAATAAAGCATTTCCGACTGCGGTGGGGAGCGGTCCGCCGGCAAATCCCTAAACGAACGTTACCGTGACGTTCTCAACTGGTGCGTTGAAAATTTTACTCACCACCGCCTTGAGCGTCTTCAGATACGCTAGGTGCTCTGGGGACTGCCACTCCAAGACGAATGCCGGGGAAGCGGTGATACCGGTCGCATTCACCCTTTTGCAAGCCTCGAGGGCATTGTGCGAGGTGGGCGTGAGCGGAATCCGATATTCGGTCGCAGTGGAGACGGGAGCGTAGATGCAGGCCGTGCCGCCGTTTGCGAGTGGCATGAGGAAAGAAAGTAGCACGCCACCCGTATGGAAGGCGGGCATAACCCCGACGGAATGGCGTGGAGATATTTCGAGCGCGCCAGCCAGGGTTCCTGGAAAACGTAAGCAGGTCGAAGCGGCGTCAGGGGGAAGGCACGGACCGGAGGATGCCCAATGGATGAGATTGCGGTGGGTCTCGGGAATGCATTTCGGCATGCCGGTGCTGCCTAATGCGAGGACGAAAGATCAGGTTACGGAAGAAGCCGAATGAAGGGAGACGTACCACTGGAGTGAAGGTGAAATGCGACATTATCGAGGGGCGTTCGCACAGCGGGGGAAGGGTACGGGGTGAAATCGTCGTCAATGGTTTCATGACCGAGGTGAGGATAAAGTTGGCCGAGAAGAGGAATCTCCTCCGCGGCGAGCTCATATGGAGGATCCTGCGCGGACAAATGCGCCGTGACGTTGTCCACCAAGTGAGAAAGCGACCCTTTCGTTGTCAACAACCGATGAATCGAGCGGGTATTGAGAAAGTGGACGACCACGGCCTCGGAGTTGCGGTGAGACATTTGAAACGGCTAACAAGCAAGTGAGACAAGAGTCGCGTAAAAAATAAAAAGAAGCTGGCGCACAACAAGCCCCGCCTTAATACATCCGGCGACGAGTGTCTGGTGTATCAGGATGTCGGTTACCACAACCAGGCCGACCTCCTGGCCCTCTGGGCCGCGGCGGTTGGGTCTGAGAAGGTGTGCAGCACGATGCGCCGCTCGAGCGAACTCGAAATGGGTGACATTCGTTATGTGGCCCTTCTCATCGCCCCATGAAAACGCAACGCTGCGATTTTCATGGGCGAGGTGATGATCAATCATCTCATCGAGGTTGAGTGAGCAGTCGAGCGGAGGGGGAACGCTGGCCATTGTCGTCGGGATGTCGATCGATGAATGTGGTGAATCACCCTTATACAGTTCGCTTGTCGGGCCGGGAACAATCAACGGCAGTCGTCACAGAGAAGCAAAATATCAATCAGGTCTAATCAGGTGAACAGAAGCACCAGAACGACAAATACGCACGGGACGGTCGTGAGATGCCCGCGGTCCTTGGAATCCACAGGCTGATGTCGTCGGTCTTTAACGTTTTAACGGTGGACGTTCCTCAAATGTCGGGAAACCTCAGCATATATACATAGTAAGACAGGGGTCGGACACTTACAACCATCTCCTTGGTTGCGATATTACAAATCCTTGGCGACACATCCGATGTCGACGCCAGTTTGTATGTAACCGGCGGTTAAAAGCAAGGTTCAAGCTCACGTTGACGGCGTTGAGGAAGGTTGAGGATCTACAGAAATACTTCAATTCAACATTGAGCCCCATTGCGCACCGATCGCACATGGAAACGCAAGCGTGCAACACCCGACGCTTGTCAGCGCCCAAGGGTTGTTTCCGGAGCTTTCCGGACTTACGCGGCTCTCCAATCAATCTGCCACCTGTGCTCTAGCCCCGGTACCCCGCCCCCGGGCGACTCGGCTAGTGACCGAGCGATAGGGGCGAAAGAAAAAAATGGTGGAGAACAGAGCATGGAAAATCAGTGCCTCAATTAATTATACAAGAACAGTACGAGACCATCGCTGCATCGCGGATAATCTGTCGAAGCGCGTCGATCCCTGCTTCGGAAGTTTTCAAAGCTACTCGGCAAATTCCCAGCTCCAATAGGCTCCATTGTTCCTCGTGTCTCTTTGATGCGGAACGCCATCTCTCATGATCTTTTATCTATATCAGGTCGCCGCGAGTTTATGTAACAAAACGATGGGAGCATATCAGACTTCGAAAAGACGATCAGCGGACTTCGAAGGGCTTTCTATATCAATCCAGATGTACTAAAGAACAACTTTGATCTTCATCCCCTCCGCACGCTCTTTAAACCTCCGGCAATGTCTGAAATAAAGGTCGACATCGCGCTCGATAGGGCATGCGTAAGTTTCCATGCCTCGCAAAACGAATCTCTAAGCGTCACATTTCTTTCCTTGCAGCTTATCGCCCTCGTTCTGGAAACATTCAATTTCGGTATGCACTCTCCTCGTCCAGTTCCATGTCCTCGCCTCAAGCCTTGACAGGAATATTCACAATTCTATTTGCTGCTACACTGCAGTTCATCCTCAAGAAGCGCATCAGCAACGCCAATAAACTTATGTTGCCCACACTGTGTCTGATATGGGTGTTCTCCACGGTGGTGCGTCGCGGCCTTTGTGCCAAGGACCCCGCTCACCCACCCGATAGCATTGGATTCTCGATATAATCCGAGCTATGCAAGCGTTCCTGGATACACCTGAAGGGGCGCTTGCATACTACTCCAATATCGCGAATCCCCTTCAGCTTGCGAAAACGGCTGTCTATACATGCCTAACACTGACCGGCGACTTCTTTCTTGTAAACTCTCTCCGTCAGTCCTCGAAAAACTCCGGCTGAGGTCTACCTTAGGTCTACCGCACGTACGTGGTGTATGGAAAGAAATGGTGGGTCATCGCTCTCCCCATTTTGCTGTGGTTTGGCACTGGCAGTGAGTACACCGCTTCCCACACACTCCCCGACTTGATCACAAATTCCCTACAGTTGCTGGCTTCGGCGTCACCCATGCGTTTTCATTGGCTGGGAATGGTGGGATTTTTGTCGCGGGAGTAGTCGCTCCGTGGGCCTTGAGCGCATTTTGCCTGACCCTCGGATTGAATGTGATTTGTACCAGTGAGTCGTCGTCGTACGCCAAAATCCGTTTCACTCATTGACATGCCGCATAGTCGCTATCGCCTTCCGCATTATGGTCACTCGGGCGGCTCTACACAAACGCAATGCTCAGTCGAGCCGTGTATTCTCTGCTCTGGTGCGCTTCACCTCTCAACTGCGCGTGCTTATTCAAACTGTATTCCAGGTCATCTTCCTCGAGTCCGCTGCCGCGTATTCGACGTCTCTAACTGTGCTTCTCATCCTCTATGTATTGAATTCCAACGCGCAGTACATTCTTATTGACTGGGTACGCTACTCGCCGAGCCGTCGTATAAATCCCATGCTGACACTTTACATTTCTAGACATCCTCGTTGATCGTACGTTGTATTGCACTTACGCTGGGGTGCTCTACTGATATACTCTTCACAGGGGATCACGTTTGCCACCATTCTCCTCCGTCTTGCTATGACGAGCGAAAACAGTGAATTAGGCTCGCTCGGAAGTATGCAACGTAGTGGCGGGCGGCCCCATGTCTACCCGCTGACCAACGTCTCGGTTTCTCGCGTGGTGGAAGTCGGTGGAATGGAGTCGTACAATGAGCACACCAAAGTAGCGCCCTTCTCCAGTGGCCACGACATGGCGTAGTTGCACACACGGTACATGTGATGCAGCTTGTCGCGTCCAATATTTAAAGCGGCTGTGGAAGCCGAGGTACCATAGATGTAGATGGTTGACATACTTACTTACATATATATGTATTCGGGAAATCAATTCTGGAGTCAGAGCGACATACCAAACTGTATATATAAAGGAGATAACTGATTCGATTCGAAGCCAATTCGAAGCAGTATCGTTGGAGAGACTGCAGCCATACGCGGGGACCGTGGTTGAACGAAAATCTCGTCGGAGTGTTACTAATTAAACATCCGTGAAAGATGAGATTATCATTCGCTCACGCCGAGGTTGCGCGCGGGAGTGTCAGACCACTACAAATGAGGGCACAACTTCTCTAGTGGTCCGGTAAGTATCACCATTAACAGAACTGCGCCGAGTGGTAAGGTACGCTAACGAAATTAATCAAGTGGTTTCTTGTGGACGTAGAGCAAACGACTTGAGAATCGTGCGGCAAGGACCTTTTCCGTGATTTTCGCGTCTCGTATCATTCCAATCCCAACCAGAATTTGGACCGCACACTGAGTAACTGACTCTACAATTTCTGCAATTTATGTTCGTGTTCAACTTGCACTGGGGAAGCGGGAAGCTACATTGCCCGCAGTGGTCCCCCGTAAGTAGCTTCCGGCTATTTCCTTCTGCGTACAGAATATAAAAAATTGCGTCGAACTCTTCGGGAGTCCGGCTGGATTTATCGTCAAATATCTGGTGAGTGAGTGTGCGTTAACTCCCTTCTCTCACCGACTATCGAACCGCGGGCTCAGAGCCTCGAACCCGATCATCCCTTGGCTCCTTGCTTGGCTCTCACATTTTTCTTCTCCTCAAATGAGTCAAATCGTCTTTGGGTTGATGCAAGAAGCCGAGTGATCCGGATGTGATTGGCAGTGCACAGCCTCCCTGCTTTTGTTCTCTCCCACAACGACCAGCTCGTTTCTACCCCAACGCAAGCGCAGTAAAAACGCAGCCAGCTGCTCACATCTCATTTCTTACTTTCGCACTGACGCTCGTCGAATTGGGCCGAGTCACCGGCAGGAGGCTGCAAAATCAAGGCAAGAAAGCTGTTTGTTCGCCTCGGGTAACACCACGTTTTCCAGCCTGAGGAGTCATGAGCGCCACAGGCTAGATACTTTTGTCCTTTGACTCTGACGACCTTGTACTCTCACGTTTGTTTTTGTGACACAAAAGCACGCGTATAGAGTATAAGTACTGGTGCGCCCACAAAAAGTCACCAACATCCTTGTGGACGCCATCCAATGCAGTCCTCCCTAGACCAGCACAATATTCTCGCCATGCTCGTATTCTCGCTGGTTTTCTCCGATGCCTTCCAACACACCGACGCTGTGCACTATCTTCTGCCCCTGGTCGCTGCAGTCTCGATCTATTTAGTTTTCTGCAGACTACTGTTGTACGCAGAAGGATTGCCCAGGTGTCCTGTTCCGGCTGGGAAAGCTAGCCCAGCGGTCTCACAATCTGGGTGCCACTCCAAGAATGAGATCGACTCGCCAGTTGCTCGATCGACATCCGAATGTGATAGGGCTGAAGAGCCTGCGCCACAACCAAATCCGCGACATGGAAGTAAAAAACCTGGGCCAATCCGACTCAGCGAGTACTTCGCTCAGCATCCTCCACGGTACGAATTGTCAATTCCATATCTGAGTTCGCTTGTTCATAAAGGCGCAGAACGGCGTGGATACCACAGAGTCATGTTCCGTCCTGCCCCCAATCCAAAGCCGGTTCCCGTCGTAGACGCACCACAGCGCCACTTGTCATAATCCACATTCGACGCGAGAAGCCCCGCCGGGCGGCGCCATTTTACTTTCCACAACCAACTCCTTGCGTTGCTGCTTTCCCCGTACAAAAGGTGCCTTCTCGCGCTACTGTCGCACCGGCACCAAAACTTCAACCCAGTCCGCCGGTGCAGTTGCCAACAATTAGCCAATGCGGAGCGACAGCGGCGCAACCACAGCACCAAGTCGCCACCTCCTTATCTCGGGCGCCTGCCATGTTGAGCCTCGCTCCCGCGGCCACACCAGCCAAGGCACCAGTGTCAATCATCTCTGTGCCGGATGACATGGACGTCGACGACGTTGGTACCGTTCCTCCCGCCACAACGATATTGCGACCCAAGGACGTGTTCCCTCCACTCTACCAACCGTCGGGGCTCACCTGTGCAATGCTCAAGAACATTCACCTCGCGCGCTCGGATGAGTTTTATGCGATGCTAGCGTATAGGGCGGAGAAGCGACCGGTGTTTCAATTTGGGGGAGGCTTGGGCATCGGCGCGATGGAGGTCGACTGATTTGAAAGGTCTCGTCTCCGCTTCTGCGTGTGACTCGTTGCGTTTTGTGAAATGTAGCTATACATGCGTGCATTATATAGAGGAAATTCCCTCCCCGACCGGTAGAAAATCAAATTGCGCCTGGAACAGTTGTTCCACGAGAGGTTTGAAAGGGATCGTAAGCTGATGAAGCTCCCCAACGTAAGAGCGCCCCAGCGAATTCTGCTTACCGGCGCCTACTTCCTATTAACGGCCTATCCGTCGCGTTCGATTATTTTCAACTCTCACACGTGACCGCGCAGTGCCGAGTTGCCGATATTTGTTGACAGCCGTGACATATGAACAAATCACCGCTTCACACGCCTAAAAAACGCTCTGGCCACGCCCACCACAATGCCGCCTCGCGCCTCCCGTTGCCTGGCGTATGTTCTCCTTCTGGTTCCCCCGCTCGTCGTGTCGCTGTATCTACTTGCCTCGTTCCCTACTCCCCCCGCGCCACTCCCTGTTCTTTCTTATCCAAGCCTTGCCAGTCTTCCACCAGAATCCAGGGCGCGCCAAATCTACGGCGAAGATTGGCTCAAGGGAGCGGAAGGGGAATACGTGGATCTTCCGATGGGACGCGTGTGTGGTTTTTATCGCTATCGCGAACGATGCTGAGTTGGGGGCACGATAGACGCGTTATTGGCTGGCGGGGCCAAAGGACGGAAAGAAGGTGAATTGTTAAAGCCAGAAAAATCATCGCCATAAATCCTGAACATGCAGATTGTCCTTATCCACGGGCTGTCAATCCCAGCCATCATTTGGGAGCCGCTAATTCCCCCACTGGTAGCTGCCGGACATCGGGTGCTGGTGTACGATCTGTATGGGCGGGGATATTCAGCCGCGCCTGTGGGCGCCGCGTACGACGCGCAGCTCTACGTGACGCAACTCGCACTCTTGCTCCAGCACCTTGGATGGCAGCGCACGCGTCTCACGGGCGTGAGCATGGGCGGGGCTATTGCGGCCGCGTTTGTCGCGAGCTTTCCCGCACTCGTGGAGCGTGAGGTGGTCCTGGTTGCGTCTGCTGGGCTATTGGAAGTGCGCGTTTCGTCACATACACTCCCTATTTCCTCTAAATATCGTTTATGCAGTCCTCTGACCTCCCGCGCACAGCGAAGGTGATGTCTTCACCACTAATACAGGCACTAACCGCGAACCGTCTCGTGTCCGTATGTGCCTTCTCTTCACGTCCTACGCTTAAACTGACCTCCCGTTTCTTCAGGCGTATCTTCGTCACCTAGCCTCCACGCACGAGAGTGACCGAACTCATGACCCAGAGGAAGCCCACCTCCGTGAACTCGTCCGTTTACAATCGGCACACCTCCCAGGATTCAATCGCGCCGTGTCATCTTCGCTGCGTGCTGGGCCTGTTACCGGAGTGAGATGGGCATTCCAGAGCGAGGGATGGAAGGGCCGGCGTGTGTTGCTTGTCCATGTGGGTCCCCGTTTCCTTTTCACATTAAAGTCCGACGTGGCACGACACCCATTTGTGCCACGGGCCCTGATCCCCATTTATTCCAACGCGGTTTCCTTTTCACATTAAAGTCCGACGTGGCCCGACACCCATTTGTGCCACGGACCCTGATCCCCATTTATTCCGACGCGTCTTTACATGCACATCAATTTCTTGCCATATGTCGTGGTGCTTTACCGTCTTGCTGACCCTTCATTTCTCTTCGCCAGGGAACCGCGGACCACACCGTGCCTCCGACGCATGCGACCCGCATCGGTGCGCTCATCGACGTCGCAGCACGGAATGACTCAATATCAGGCGAGGTACGTTTTCCTCCCTTTACCTCCCCACTATTCAGACGCGGTTTTTTATTGCGCTGTTTACGTTTCGCTCGTATCTTTTCCATCCGTCTTTTGTCGCGCTGATACCAAATTCCCAGCCCGCGCCGACGCCTCCGTCCAAGCGTCCATGGAAGAAATCAAAACCAAAACCAAAGCCAAAGCCAAGCCTCAAAGACCCAGCACCGACCGACGTCCACGTCGCGCTCATCCCCGACGCGGGGCACGCGCTGACTTGGACGCACGCGCGCGAGGTGGGGGAGGTGATTTGTGCGTTTTTGGCGGGGTAGGTGGTGTCGGAACAGGGATAATAGGGTAATTGGGCGATTGGGGTTCGGGAGAGGGAGAGGAACTACTCATATGGGGACTGCGTATAATTAGAGATTTGTAGCATGCTGTATTGTACTTGGGTTTTGTATAATGGATTGGGACCGGAAATGGGGCGCAGCTGGGAGGCTGGGAGGTGGGTTTGGTTATCCAGGCAGCGGAATGTCTGACCTGTGTAATTACAGCAGCAAACATTCATGAATCCAAGCCGCCTTGGACGACTTGCCATCGTTTCCCCGCCGGCAATACTCAGTACTGACAACGACTCTTGAACATCCCGCAGAAGAGCGAATTCCGATGATCCCTGTAGTTATTTCTCATCTCCGCCTCCTATGTTTCTCATCTCGGCGTTCTCATTCAATCGCAGGTCAGACTTTCGCTGGTATCAAGTTCGTATTGGCTCTCAAGTTGCTCTCAAGCCAGTCCCAAGCCGGCTTTAATGACCAAGAATTGTTGAATCCGGCTGTAACCATTTTGGGACATCTGACTCACTTCGAATCGGGCGACGTTGATGATTCAGCGCCGACAGACACTGCTTGACCGCTCGGTGACGGAGAGCCGAGACCTGACGATAAGACATGACTCGAAGGTGGGGTATATAAGACACCGGCGCTGGATGGATAAGCACCAAACTCACTTCCGCACCACACCCAGAAACACTTATGACGCGCTCAGCAGTTTCCGCCCATTCTCCTCGCGTTGTACGCAAGGTACTCCTTCCACTGGCCGCCCCACGTACGAGTACTGACATACAATTCAAGGCATTCCGTGCAGAGGCGGCCAGCAAGGGATTATCATACAAAGAAGCCATCGTCGCGAACAAAGCTAAGGACGCCGCGGAGGGCAAGAAGATCGAGAAGCCCGTCGGGATTATACGCCGCAACCCCGGGCGGATGGATGGCGTGCAGTGGAACGGCGACTCGTTCGTGTGCGCGCGGCAGGTAGATGGCGACGGGCCGCGAGCCCATGATGTCGGTGCCTGGGAGGAGGATGACTCGGTTGTCAGCGATGAAAAGCGGGCAGACGACACACCTATGGTGATTTCGTTACTCGACATCGCACGACCGGCGAAGCGACGAGGTCAGTTGGCCAGTCATGAATACCGAGGTTGGACTGACTGGAATGCTTCAGGGGTTGCGAGAAAGTATGAGGTGCTCCCGACGATACCGCGAGTTATCGAGCTCGAGGACGATGCGACAAGTGAACAATGGGAGCAGTGGGAGGCTGGCAGCGACGTGTGGGAGGTCCAGAGCGAGCAGTGGGAGAACCAGAGCGACGTGTGGGAAATTCCCGCCAGCGACGACGCCGCGGAGGAGGAGCTTTATGGGGAGAAGTCGGAACGGCAAATACCATCCTACTCTTCCGCACTGCGCAACAATCGGCCGTAGCTCTGGAGGTGATATCAAGAGAAACGGACGATGTGTTTTGAATGATCTAGCTCGGAAGGTGGTTAGCTGGGATGTTTAGTCCATATGTAGCACTTTCTGGGCGACTAGGTTGTATATTCAGGTATATATAAACGCCGCGAAATTCAATCCATAGTAGCCCCAGGGTCCTTGGGAGATTAAATCCCTGCGGCAAGCAGCCGGTAGCTAGTATACACCGACCCAAGTACCAATGCTACAAAGCTCAGCATATCTTCAGAAGAAGATAAATGCGAACACTCACTCGCCATACCCGGGACAAAGAACATCCGGTTCACCAGATTGTTCCGCTGCGTTATAAGACCAAAGTTGAGAACAAAAATACTGCTGAGCAGATTGAAGATACACACGCTCTCGGGACCCCAGCCGACGTAACCTATGGTGTAAGCGGCGCGACTGACGACCCACATGCCAAGCGCAGAGGCAGCGACCACGGGGTATTGAGTGGCGACGAGGGCCGTCCTGGAGTTCCGCAATTGAGCCGGAGGGAATGGGTCTAGAGGGCGGAGTCTTACATCATGTAAATCATTCCGATGTTTTCAACGGTCTGAAGAGGTCAGTGGCATGAAGATTTTGTCACTTCAAAAATCAGGATTACTGACGTTCTGGTGTGCGCCTGGTAATTTCGTGAGTGCAACACAAAACAGGATTCCGTTGGACTACGTACGTTGGGCGCAGTTGAACACGAACGCCGCCGGGGATGCCGCCATTTCTTGCGCGTCGGCATACACTGCGGTGAAACGAGTTAACGTCCAAGTTAGTTCGGCTGGAGGGGATGCTCATGCATACGTTTGGGGTACTCGATACCCGCTCGTGTACGATGGCTGGTGACCGTGATCGTTTGCGCAGTCAAAAGGAAGATGGTGGATGTGAGCGCAGCGGCCACATATGATATTCTGAGCAGTTGTGATCAGCTCAACCATCGTATATTCTCTGGGGCAGCGACTTACCCGGATGGGACGATAATCGTAGACATTGAGGGAAATTGAAGTGCGAGGGGAGTTGCTGAGCGCAGAACTTTTTCCTGCTGCTTTAAGTATTTCGCTGGTCTTGTCGGACCTGCCCAGAACGGGTTGTTCTATCACCGGTAAAACGGAAAAAACGGTGTGCGCTGACTGAGGCGCTGCGTTGACGTGATAAAAATCGTCCCCAGGTCAGTAAGCAGCCGAACCTTTGTGCCAGTAAGGCCTAGGACGCGTCACCCTCGGAACGGCAAATAGCGCTGATACTGGAAGATTGCTATCAGAGGGGAAGGATGAGGCATGGGACGCGTGGTGCTTACAATGTGATTAATATATTCCTTGACTGTGTTGGTGATTTCCGTCGACTCATCCAGTTGCGCTAACCGGAAGGATCAAATTTCCACGAGTATGTACGACCTTTGAAGTCATAGACATCCAAGCGGCTTGAAGGGAACGATGTCTCGCGGCGAGCAGTCAAGACGATGAAATCTGCGCGTCCGGGATGTAGGAAACCGCAATCTGACGTCGCAGTGCGTGCGAAACGAAGAAGCCTAGCAGGGGGAGGAAGTGCATCCTCGCAGAAATTGAGAAAGACTCAAGGCCCAAGGAATACACGTAGGATAAACCTAGTTACCGAATGGCGAATGAGACTTTTGATGGGGAATCTTAGCAAAAACGCACCTAATAAACAGCGGACCGGGAAACAAAACAAGGACTGGATCTGGGGAAAGCGTCAGTGATTTTTGATGGTCGTGGCTCGTTTTTTTTGTTCAAACTCAGCACCTGCTGCATGCTCACACAAACAAGGCGCGGAAGACAGAGTCCTCCCTCAGCCACCGCTCTTGCTCCTCCTCCAAAGGCCCTTCATCTTGACTCCTTGTTGAATCCTCGCCCGCCGCCCACTGACCGCCTAACATCAGATACTGCAATCCCACCTCTATCGCGCGCGCCGTCTCTGCTGGCGGTCCCCACCCAACCCAGGGGGTTATGACAACGAGATGCTGAATAGAAAATGACAGAGAGAGGGAAGGGAAAGGCATACCAGTCAGCTATCATTTTGCAACACAAGGGACGAAGACGAGGAATGGAGGTCCAAATGTGTGCATAAAGGGACTCACCGCCCCCATGTGCATGCCTGCCATCCGCGCCATCCGTATCACCTCCTGTGCCTTTCCCTCTTCGCCGCGTGTTTCTCCACTCCACGCCGACTCACGATACGCCGTCAAAAAGCCCTCAGTGAGCGCAGTGGTAGAAGGTGCGGTTTCCGGGTGGAAGAGAGACACAGTGTGTATCTCGGCAAGGAACTGTCCAATGTCCAGCGCGGCGAGGCCCGGTTTAACGACCTCCCAGTCGATTACGTGGACAGTATCGAGTTCGAGCTCCGATGTGTCCGCACTTGCAGATGCTGACGCGGGACGGAGGTGCACAATGACATTGCCCGTCCAAAAATCACCCATCGTCAGCGTCTCGCATGCGCTGTGGATCTGTGCTACGCACTGTGCCACCAGTGCGCGAAGGGAATTGAGAGTGTGTTCGGAGGGCGGAGCACGTAGGCACGCTACTGCAGGGGGCGCGTCAGTGGTGAGTGTGGCTAGCAGGCGCTCGTAGGTTATCCAGGAGGTTATTTTCTGGCCGACCGGCAAAAAAAAACGAGAGGAAGAAACAAACGCAAGAGCAACGATGAGATGATAATCAATGAGATGGATACTCCACATACCCTCGCGCACTTGTTGCCATCGAAAGCATCCAGCAGTGCCGGGTCGCCAGCACCCCATGCATGCAGCCGCCCCAGAAACTCCCCCAATGCAGCCCCGATCGCACGGGCAACATGTGGCTCGGGCGGCGCCGTGAGCATCAACTGCTTCAGGTTCAGGGAGTCGACGCCGCAGTCATCCATGATAAGGACGTGCGCGATTTCGTCGAAGTGGTGCAGCGCAGGCACTGTAGCCTCGCACTCGAGATGGTCTTTGATTTTTTGGAGAGCGAGGGCTTCGAAGGTCTGAAAAGGAAAGAACAAGGATTTGAGAACTAGGCAGAGGCCACATAAATTTTACAGCGGAAACTGCCCAGTGTCGCAAAATGATGGCTATATCACGCACCTGTCTTTCCATCGCTGGGAGCGTTTCCGTGGCCGACAGCATGATATCCGGTTGTGCGTGCTTCATTACTAGCGTTGAGCGTCCCTTGTATGGTTTTTCCAGATACAGACGATAGGTAAAGTTCACATGGACGCCAGACAGCAAGACGACACTTGTGCTCGCGAATGGAGTTGGTGCGAGATAGGCTTGTGCGCCAGTCACAGTAGAGAGGTCATGCTGAGTGGCGGACATCGAGAGGATGTTGCGGAATTATGGATGGAAGATGAGCGATGGGAGTCACTTGGGCGGTTCCGCGATGTTGACGGTTCGACTTCAAGCGTGTCACAGATGTGATAGCGTGACGAAGGCGCGTTGAAACGATCAGCTGACACAACAGTCCACAACAACGCGTCTCTGAAAAGGACGTTATTATTTTGTGTCCCTGACTTGACAGTAGAGACCGAGGCACTTACGGTCTCATCCTTGTAAGATGCATGATGAAGGCCTGATCACTCTGCATCGCCGGGAGTTCGCGTTAAAAATTGCTTTGTTGCAACTTTGTTGGCATGAGGATTCTCGTAGATCTTGTCGGGGTAGCGCTTCGGAGTTCCCTTGCAAAAGATATTTTTTGGGGACCATTCTTCGGTACGGGACTCGTTCTGAATAGTATAACAAGTTGTGACCTCAGATTCCAACTTATTGTTCAAATTGGAGTTGGATTGGAGAGGATATATATGCCGTACTGAGGTGTCATTTTGCCTCCTCCCACGGTTTGAGCGGTAGTAGAGCCAGCAAGGTCCACCCGATGTGGACAAAGCCATTGAACATGGAGCCGCTCCCCTTAATAACCGCGAAGGAAGGGAAGATATGTTGACCCCTGTTCACGTCACCTGACCTCAGCCTGACATATGTATGTCGACATGTCGAGAGATAGATGGCTTCGAACTGAACGCACATGATGGGCGTGGGGACAGGGCAATATCGAGGGAGCGACCACAGTCCACACCGGTACCTATCCAATGGCCAGCTACAGCTCAAGATAGAACCCATTTCTCATTGTGATCCACCGGCTCGCACTCTCACAGCTTATCTACTCGGAAGCGAAAACGTACGCGGAGATTATACAGATGCTTATAGAGATGCCCTCGAAAGGCATACACAAAGAAGGCCGGGCTGGCCATGGGGCCGTATAACTAGACATGGAGCGAGGTTCCCAAGACTCCCCAGCAACCTCTTACTCACTGTATCAATGGCAGACTACACTGAGCACACAGTTAAACTGCCGGATGGGATTGAGCTCTACTACACCGATAGCGGGGCGCCTTCGTCTTCGTCCTCGACGTATAGCACGCTCGTTGTGCTCCACGGCAGCGCTTTTAATGGAGGTACGTACACTCAGCGTCTGTTATTGATATGAGACGAATATTGAGCTTGCTCAGCGTCTAGATGGATTCATCCCCTTACACAAATACGCCCATCAGAACAACTTGCGGGTTATCGCGTTGAACCGGAGGGACTACCGCGGATCCACCAAGTACACAGACGCGGAACTGGATGATCTTGAAGCCGGTCGAAAGAGTTTTCAACATCGTCTTGCCATCCAATTAGCCTGGTGATTGGAGCACTTTATCAACCACGAACGCACCCCGAAGGTCTCCGGTGAGCGTAAAGCGGGAGGCTTCCTCCTCATGGGGTGGAGTATGGGCAACGCGACTCTGCTCTCCTTGTTTTCGGACCCTACCGTTATTCCCAAGGCGCTTTATGACACCATCGAGCCATATCTGCGCAGTATTGTCATGTACGGTGAGACCTTTGAGCTTCGTCACGCTTGGAGATTGAACTAATACATACCTTTCTGAAAGAGCCGGCCTATTTAGCCCTGGGCTATCCGCGCCCAGCCGACGAGCGCTGGTACAATCCCTTCGCGGACCCAGACTATACAACCGGCGATGAGATATACGAGAACTTCCACCATTGGGTCAGCTCGTACTATACGCACCCGGACATCGCATCGGGCAAGGCATCGGGCATATCCTACGCGAAACGGACCGATAAGCGCACAGTCAACGCCTGGACCGAGGAGGAGAAAGAGAAGTACTTCGATAAAGTGGCGGCCGTCAGAAGCGAGCTCCCCGCGTACGTCCCCCCAATTGGTCCATATGCTTGAATTCACAACGGACGGAACAGGTATGCGCCCCCGATGCAGGCGACCTTGAAACTGCAGACCGATAAGGCGCTGCTCGATGCGGAATTGGTTGCGTCGTATTTTCCGAATGTCAAAGTCCTCTATATTTGCGGGACTGAGACATGCTCGTTCTGCATGTGGGCCTACATGGAGTGCTTACGCCTCTACGAGGAAGCGGTTGCGCATGGGGAGAAAGTCCGTCCAATGAAATTCAGGCTCATCGAGGGAGGCAGCCATTTTGTGAGCAATGTCCTTCCAATAGGATTCAAGTTCATTACTTGACTCCCATTTTGAAGCTTCATTACGATGCCCCCGAGAGGCTCTTGCAAGAAGTCGTCCATGGCTGCAGCGACTTGTGATTCCTTGTGATGATACGCGTAGTTATTATCCGCTGAGTGCGATTGGCCGTATTGTGCCAAACTAGGCGAGAAAATAGTATATGTATGTGCTTACAAGTCCGTCTGGATTTTCCTGAGAGTCTTCGAGTCACTTCGAAGTTCCTTCGCGTCTCACTCCGACTCTCACTCACTGTCTTCCCACGATTCCCCCCCGCAGATTTGTCGACCGTCAGAGGAGCCCAGTCAACGATGCACGCATAGATGCATGCGTTATGAAGCGAGAGGCATTTGTAATCTGGGTCATCAGTCAGCAGGAGGCGCAGGGAAGCAACGATAGTAAAACAACGGTGGAGGTTTGGAGGAAGAGGCTCAGTGGCTGTGTGATGCGCATCACTCGGATAATCTTGCGTCCTGCGCTCATGAGGCTGAGCTCATCCCAAGCTCATCCTCGTTTTGTGCATATTCACTTGGCGCACATCTCCATCCTCGATTGTCTACCTCATACCAGGCTGGACCGGGCTCCCACGGCCGCCCGCTCTGGTCACCGACTCCCCAATATCTTAAGTTTCCTCTTCCGCAAGAATCGCTGCCGACTCATTTTCCGACTGATTAAAATTTAACCCCTGTTGAATATCCATTCCGTCCAGTATGCCAATATCTGCCCAGAAGCCTTCCGGGTGTTCGGCTCTGCCTCTGCGAAGGATTTCCATATAATACTCAAAACTCTCGATCGACTCGGATCGACATCCATGCAAAATTGATTGGGATGTGTCTCCGTAAACTCCCCGCGGTACTTATGTCCCTCGATCGAAGCCGGTCTGCGGTGCCTCAAATCTCTGGACCACTTTCTTTCGCGCTTGAGGCTGCTTCTATGTTCCCAGGCGCCGGATATCCCCTGAAAGCCGTCCTTTATCTCTCGCGCTCCCATCTCCCTCGGGTCTATTGAGCGTTTCTATTCTCAAGCCAGTCTTCTAGTTACGGGCTCCAATTATCATTCAGGCAGTTACGGCTTTTGATTTCCATTCAGCCTGCTTCCTTCCTGGTGAGTGGAATGTACTTTTCCTACGGCTCATATGGCAGGCGTGGTTCGGCTTGACACTTCTGATACAATGGTCATTTCATAGGATGCCGGATCTACTTAAGTAGAAGACTAGCTTGGGTTCTTGCACATGGACCTCTCGCTTATTACCCCTAGCGGCCCCACCGTCCTCGATGGCGTCTCTGTGCTGCCCATCGACCCACTGGACTTCTTTGGCTACAACGCGGCCAACTTGTATGTTGTTCCCGAGTTGGTTGACGTTGCCCGGTTCAATTCTGCCTTGGCGAAGACCCTTGCCCTTTTCCCTCTGTACGCCGCGCGCGTGAGTTGCGGCAAAGATGGGAACGAACCATGGACAGTGCGTTTTGCAATTACCAAAATACCTATTGCTCCACTCATACTCCAATAGCTGACGCTGCCGCCAAAGGGCATCCCAGTCAGCGTCTTCGAGAGCAACGAGACAGAACTGATGCCAATCGAGGCGGTCGTGCAGAAGCCCTTGCCATTCCTTCCTCCATTATCCCCGAGGAAGATTGTTCTGGACCCGACGACCCCACTTGCCGCGATTGTGCTCACTAAGTTTGCCAAGCTCGGCGCCACCAGCATTGGTATCACCCGCTGGCACCCGATCGGCAGCGATTATGTCGCGAGTCGTTTTATCCGCGCGCTGAGCAAATTCTATCCGGGGATCTCAGTCGATGAGCCAACACCTGTGTATAAACCAGTTCGATCATACCTCCCAACACCTAAACAGGCTCTCCTGGAAGGAGTAGATACCTTGGCCGTCGCGTCCTATTACGCCGTTGGGTCGACCCATCCGCAGTTGGATCCCGCCAAACTGGCAAATGTAAGGCTCGACTTTCGTCTCTCCGCCACCCAAGTACAACAGCTCCACGACGCAATCCACGCTCTCGGTGGGCAGAACGCCACCTTCCTGACCGTGCAAGATTGCATCGTCGCCCTCGTCGCCGTCGCGACTAACGCCGCCGATCCATCAACCCCGCCTATCCACACAATAGACACGATCCTGGACGTGCGCGGCGTTGCGGGCATCCCGATGGAGGTCTCCTTCAACGGGTTTACCTTTGCGCCGACGGACAAGATCACGTCTGGGAACGACTACTACGCATACGCCGCCGCGGTACGCAAGAGTATCATGCGCGCACGAAAGCCCGAGTTCCTTGCCGCTCTCGTGGACTTGCAGGCGGTCCGCGCCGCGGAGGGGACGGATCGTGGAGAGATCGTAGATTTAGCGAGCCCGCCGGGACACATGATGTGCAACTCCACCCTTCGGTACGTACTTCCCTACTTGTGCGGGAGACCCAAACTCACTGAATGTACCTTTTTGTTTGGTGACACAGATTAGATGAGGTGATGCGCCCCGAAATTCACTTCGGGCATCCAGGGAAAGCGCGGAGCTATGTCGGGACGGTTCCTTTCGTTCGCCATCTCAAACTTGCGCGGCCGAATCCAGTCCTGGACGCAGATGGGGAGTGGAAAAGCCGATTGGACGTTACTGAGGTAACGCTGTACTTCCAGCCGTCGGTCCGGGCACGGTTCATCAAGGAAATCTCCGAGAGGTTAAAGGCACTGAACGTCGGTGGGGTGGTTGAATGGATCGACGCCGCCGAGTCCGCATAGTTTGTATGTACATGTATCAATATGCTGGTGAGGAAAGAAAGTTGACTGATTGATGATCCTCGGTAAGGCTCCAACCCTTTTTGTTTACAACCGTTTGTAAACGGTTTAACCGTTTAAATTAACCGTTTAGTTTACGGACTCTGGTAAACGGTAAACAAATGGTAAACAAACGGTTTAAACGGTTGATTAATTCCCCAGATATTTCAGCCATCTGGGGAGATGTTTGACTGCACTGTATAAGGTGGGGTGAGTGATGCTGGCTCGAAAATTGCTGAATAGACATAACACAGCGATATCCAACTCGCCGTCACCCAGACTGAGCGGGATCTTCCTAATGGGGACCAGCTGATGCGCCTCGGCTAAGGTGCGGTGGAGAGAATTGTCAACCTGCATGTCCAGTCGGTGTGGTCTGGTGCAGGAAAGGCAATGGGGTGCTCGTGGAACTGTTTACCATCCTCCCAATCATCTCAATGCACCCAGATATGGCCCTGAAATAATTTTGCTGAAAAAATACCGTTTTTAAACGTTTATAAACGATTGTAAACCGTTTACTAACCGTTTTCGTTTAGTTTACGGGAATCCGTAAACGAAAACTAAACGGTTGGAGCCTTAATCCTCGGCGTTTTCGCTGTTTTTTGTAACAGTGCGCATTTATGCTGGCAGCAAGCGGATCGCATAGATGGTCCAGACTGCAATCTCCTTGAAATTATGGAGTTTTCTCTGATGTCCATGAACAGCTTGTCTTCCGCAATCAATCAAACTCGTCACGCTGTATAAACAAGCACCTGTAAGAGTCGGCAAGCTACGAATGCCCTTATGTGCGCTTTCGCTTCCCTTGATGCGGTTATGGGCTCACCTTGCGACGTCGGACACGAGACACCAAGTACGTGCTCTGTTAACGTTGGCGGGAAGTAACTGAATTACATGTTGAAGAACCCATTCATCCGCCACCACCCTGACAGATGTAGGACGTGCCGGGAGATCCGAGATGTCTTTCAAATGAACCAACATCATCTCAGATCTCAGGGACTGCAGTGAGCGGTATAAGCTTTCAAGAGAACGGCCATGTCCGCAAACCGTCAAAATGGCTACATACCGCTAGCTCACAATTCAGCGGTAGGGATTTCTTTTCCTTTCCGACTTTGACGAAGTACAAGACCACTTTCTCACGCCGGATGTATGCAGAAGCCACAATCCCGGAGACTCTGGAGGATGACAGCGAAAGGTAATGATGAGGACGGCTATTTAGATATGCGAGCCGGAGGTCGCTCAAGACTTTCTCGCACCCGTCCCCTACTACTGTCTCAATGACGACCTTCACCGAGCACACCGTGAAATTGCCCGACGGAATTGAGCTGTACTACACCGATAGCCAGGCCCCTTCTTCCTCCTCGTATACCACGCTCGTTGTGCTCCATGGCAGCGCCTTTACCGGAGGTACACTTGTTTCAGTTTAGTGCTGGCCAAAAATATGATACGCCAGATTTAATTTTGAATATATCCAAGTACGACTGAATATGATACGGCCTCAGAGCCTTCCACTGAATACGAATACAGGTGAATATGAATATGGATACGATATGGATATGATATGATACGGCCTCAGCGTATTCAAATATATTTGGATATGATTATCGAGGCTCAGCCGTCACTTATCACCATCGGCTCTCAAGAACATCATCGGCATTGATGCTCCGCGGCTTAGCCGAACGTGCCGTCTCCCTGAACGCTGACAATCACGGAGAGTCCTGGTTCCGGCATCTCGGCACAAAGCGCCTTCGCCTCCATCAGCATCCAGAACACTTCTTTCTGAGCTCCGAAGACACTCTCCATAGATGGTCGGGTCTGAAGATACTGTTTAGGAAGTAATTTATGCAGTTGGGGCTTGAGCTACACATAGTTTAAGAAAATTCGACCAAAGTACAGTGTATCTGAATATATTCATATCGTATTCATATTCAACACTCTGAATATGAATAGATATGAATACGGTCGGATACAGATACGATACGGGGCCGTTGCGGTGAATACGATATGGATATGAATACGATACAGATTTTTTGTATTCATATCATATTATGGCCAGCACTATAAATTTGGTTCGTTTAAAATCGGTATTGATACGAATTACGCCGTGGCCAGATGGTTTTGTTCCCTTGCACGAACACGCCCGTCAGCACAACTTGCGTGTCATAACCTTGAATCGTAGGGATTATCGAGGCTCCACCAAGTACACGAACGCGGAACTCGAGGATCTGAAAGGCGGCCGAAAGATTTTTCAGGATCGTCTTGCCATGCAGTTGGCCTGGTTTTTGGAACACCTTATCAACCACGAAGGAATCTCGAAGGTCTCCTGGAAGTGCAAGTCCGGAGGGTTGATCCTCGTGGCATGGAGTTTCGGCAATGCGACTATGCTCTCCTTATTCTCGGATCCCATCGTTATTCCGAATGCGTTATATGAGACAATTGAACCATACCTGCTCAGCGTCGTCCTTTACGGTCAGACTTTCACGCTTCTCGCCGTTGGAGATCTAATGGGTTCCGTAACAGAGCCTGCCTATCCGGCGCTGGGCTATGCGGAACCACCTGATGAGCGCTTTTACAAACCCTTCGCGGACCCCGACTATCCAGCTGGCGATCCGTTCTACAGCAACATTCAGCATTGGTCAAGCTCGTACTATACACATCCAGACATCGCATCGGGGAAGGCGTCGGGTATATCCTACGCGAAACGCACCGAAAAGTGCACAGTCAGCTCCTGGACCGAGGAAGAAAAAAAAAGATACTTCGATCAAATGGCCGCTGTCAGAAGCGAGTTCCCTGCGTGCGTACTTTTGTTCATGCGTATTTGAAGAACCGCTGAAGGAGGCCGGCAGGTTCGCGCCCCCGATGCAGGCCACGTTAAAAGTCCAGGCGGAACACTCAATGCAGAGGTGGCTGCGTCATACTTCCCGGATGTCAAGTTTCTTTACATCTGTGGGACGCAGACCTGCTCATTTTGCATGTGGGCCTATATGGAGTGCCTACGCCTCTACGAAGAAGCGTTTGAGCATGGACAGAAAGTTCGTCCAATGAAATTCAGGCTCATCGAGGGCGGCAACCATTTTGTAAGCACATACCTAATACTAGGATCAGATTTAATTCTCACTGATATTTTGAAGCTTCATTATGACGCACCGGAGACGTTCTTTGTAAAAGATTCGGGTTTTCGACGGGCGATCAACGGCCCGACGCGAGTGAAATATGTTGAAGTGGGATGAACTGGAGTCGCTCGCAGAGCGACAGGAAGGTAGGAAGAATGTAAATGTATACCTTTTCGCGTGTACTGAAATCCCTTAACACCAGATAAGAGTTCTTTCACCGAACAGCCTTACGATGAGAGCCGATCATTCACCGAAGCAAGATGAGAGTAATCGTCAACTTGCGGCTGCGAACCTAACGAACAGGGCAAGTAAGGTACGTTACCAAGCAGTTAGTCGTGCAATAAGAGCCTAATGAGCGCGCACCTTCACTGAGGTCCACACACGATTCAGGGCGACAGATGTCTTACGGGTCAATGCGATGTGCAGCAAGTGGTTATGGGTAAAAAGAGTAATATATTCAATTGGATCGAGCCCAGTATATATACTGTATGTACGCAGTATTCTACAAGGTTCTGCAACATTCCGTTGAGTTCCACAATGGCGGTGAACATCCCCGAGATGCCCGAGGCTGAACACCGAGGTATGCCCGAAGTTGAACACGGGCCGAGAGTGCATGGAGGATAATACAAAACAAGCACATTTACATCACATTCTTGCGAGAAATTGTCGATGGTTGTAGTGATCTGTAAACGCCGTGATACCTGGGCCGTTGTAAATGCAATTCCAAAGGTCGACCGAGCCACGAGTAGGCCGTGTATTTGCTCCGCATAAGGGGGAGCGCACAAACGTGGTGCTGGTGGACCCAGCAAGGCCGAGGACGATGGTGGTAGGAAGAGAAAGATCACGGCAATCACCGCCATCACGTGCATATTGGCTGTGAATCGCCTTTCCTCCTCCCACCACAAGCCGCAAAACTGATTCGAATTTGCCCCACGAAGAGCACCTTCATATGGCCTACGCTGGGATACTTCTCTGGGCAACCGGCAAGTTATCCTGACTATTGACTCGCTTTTGCTGACGCCGGTACAACTGCTACATTTGGCCGACATGAGCTTCGAGCAATCAGCTCTTCAGAGCCAACGCCCTACGCATATCATATCAATGGAACACCATCTCACCAGTTTATTGGTTCAAAATTTTAAACAAAACAGCCCCGGAGACGGACAGATACTGTACTATTTCGACCGAGTGTTCAAGTGACGCGTGACGCGACCCTCTGAACTGAACACTTTTGGTGTCGGTGACGGTGACATCCAACTTTGGGGGTCGAAATAGGTCGAAAAACGCTAAAAAGTTCAGTCCGGCAGTTGCCGGACTGCCTTTTATGGGAATTTTGTCGTGATTGCCGAGAAATGAACACCTGGAAAAGTGAACACCTATGGTGACGCGTGACATGCTGTGAACACTCGGTCGAAATAGTACAGTACCGAGCAAATCCAAAGCGGACTCCGCGTTCACTTTATCGCTTCATGCTATGTTCCGTTGCAACACGGTACTGTACTATTTCGACCGAGTGTTCAGGTGACGCGTGACGAGGCCGCCTGAACTGAACACTTTTGGTGTTGGTGGCGGTGACATCCAACTTTGGAGGCCCAAATAGGTCGAAAAACACCAAAATTTCGAGTCCGGCAACTGCCGGGCTACCATTTATGGGAATTTTCTCCTGATTGCCGAGAAATGAACACCAAGAAAAGTGAACACCTAAGGTGACGCGTAACATGCTGTGAACACTCGGTCGAAATAGTACAGTATTGGGGACAAGAATTGGAAAGGATCCCTGACAGATAGGTACCGGAGGGGCTGCTCGTGCCTGCGTGCGACCCACTCATCAAGAGATCACGGTCAATGAAAAAACAGTGTGGTGGTGATCATCTAATGTGCGCCTGCCTTTGCGCTGCGCATTGTTCGGTTGTGTGAGAATGGGTGAGTTTTCCTTTGGCTGGTGACTCTCCGCGTTTGAGCGCTCTTGCAGCCGCGCGCCTCCTGTCAACAGTCCATCTGAAAAATCTAGCCAACGACGTTCGGCAGCGCCTAGATCCAAAATCAGACAACTTGGTTCGACTGTTCGCAAACTGACTTGCGTCCAACTTCGGAGTCCTCGTCTCTCGCCCACGAAGAACTGCACCAAACCGTACAATCGTCTCCGAGCACCTATTGCAAACGTCTTCGGTGTAAGACTGTATTTGCCACACCTTCGACCAAATTCGATCCCAAAACCGCTTCGAAACGAAGGAACTCTACAGTTGAATCTCTCACATGGAATAAAGTTGGGATACCAGCCAAAATTCCGGCCAACCCTATTCCATACTGCGGTTATTCCATATGAGATGTGTTTTACGGTGGCGGAAGGCAATTTGGGAAAGCCCGATGGCTATTCCATATCACGGTTTTTGGCTGGGTATTCCATACAAGCAACTCTACTGTAGATCGTGGAGCTCGCCTTATTTCTGTTTCCGTTTCATCGGCTTTTCTTGTCATCTCACTGCAAATCTAAAGCTACCCGGATACTGGATGGCTTCCTTCATTTTCTTTCATCTTTCATGTGCCCTCAAATGTATGACATTCCACCTCCCCCTAGTAGCGCACGGTGTTACCCTGGATGTGGTTCGCGAGTGTTTGATCTATCGCATCGATTTTGACTCACTTCTACAGCTTTCCCAAATCTGCTCATATCTTGCGATCGTTTCCCGCCCCGAAACCAAACGACAAGATTGGACACCTCATTGGTAAGCCAATCCCCTGCCTCCTTGTGCTAGTCCGATATTGGTTGATTCGACTTGACAGGGTGGCAATCAACTCAGGACGCCACACCGACTCACAGTCGCGGCTGAAAATAAGGGAAAGTGTGAATCGAGGATGAACTCGGGGATTGACGCTAATTCCAGGTGCGAGGGCCCGCGCGCGCGAGTAAGTATTCCATGTTTTGGACTTGCCACTTGGTTCTACGCAGGGACAGCGTACGCCACCGTGGTGGTATTCCGCCACGTAATCGCTGTGGCCCGCTGGTTCCAGCGATACCGCTCCTGGCTTCAGCCCAACTCGCCACTGGAACCGATGAAATCGGTACGATGATTCCCAGAAGGTGCAACCGTCAAATAGTCGTCCTCAAAACTCAACACTGGACCGACATCAACCATTCGGTGTCAATGGTCCACTGGTGGCACAGACTGTTGACTCGACGCCAAGATCGAAACAAGTCACTGTAAAATGTGAGTCTGAATGCCATAAATGGGCCACAGTGGGCGTGGCGCGGACCCTAATCCTGCCTCGAGGCTTTTTCGTGGCGGCGTGGCCCCAGATGGTTTAAAAGAGGCTCCGAATAACAACCATGGAGTATCTTCCCAACAACATAAATCCCAATCCCAACTTGCGCCTCTATCATGGACCACGCATACGGCTACTTGGACCCGAGCAGCCAACACTGCGAAGACCGGACGCAAAGCAATACACCCCGACCCCCGCCCGAACGACTGGGGTCGTCCACCCCACAACCGCAGCCCAACTACGGTGCTAGCTCCGTTGTCGTGCCCAATATCAAAGGCTCGGGGGCGTTCATACCTCACGGCTATCATAACACTGTTATGATAGCCGTGTGGCATTGAGCCCATGCGACCCGTCTCCCGGGAGGCACCGCCGCCCAGAATTACGCAGCCGCGGGGGTTTTACCCGCATGGTGCCGCCCAGCCGTCCGGCGGGTATGCGAGTCATCACACAGAATATTGTGCTACCGAGTCTCGAGCCCGCTTCCTACTACTGTACTATTTCGACCGAGTGTTCACAGCATGTCACGCGTCACCGTAGGTGTTCACTTTTCTTGGTGTTCATTTCTCGGCAATCACGATAAAATTCCCATAAATGGTAGTCCGGCAACTGCCGGACGCAAAATTTTCGCTTTTTCGACCTATTTAAGCCTCAAAAGTTGAATGTCACCGTCACCGACACCAAAAGTGTTCAGTTCAGAAGGTCGTGTCACGCGTCACCTGAACACTCGGTCGAAATAGTACAGTACAGTGCGAGTCCTGCATCTATGTCGCCGTACAACTTCCCATCGACCCCTCAGTCACACGCGCTTTCATCCACGGCGTCGAGGGGGCACGCTAACAGTGCGAGTTCCGGATTCATTCAACCGAACATGGTGCCAGCTGCTGCGCCCCACTACGGTGACAATCGCTCTCACCATCGAGAACGGGGGGTCATCGCTACCGTATGCGCTGAGTGTAAGAGGCGTAAGAAGGTGAAGCTCACCGCTGGACGCCTTCTCTGCAATCAGTGCTGGAGCGGGAGCAAGGATCCTAATGCGTAGGGTTATAAGGAGATGTAGTTACAAACGCTGTAACTCTGAATCTGCCCCACGTTTGGTATCGGTGTATGAATTAATGAGAACGTTCACAATGAATGCCTGATGTTCGAGCGCAGAGTAACTCCAGCTCAGTCTAAGCGTAAGTCAATCCCGAAACATGGGATCGCCAGTTGAACCGTTTTGGATGCTGCATGCAATGAACTTGTTGCGCTCCTTGCGATGAGTTGTCTGGATAGTTCGTTGGTTACTTGTAAGCGCCTGCTGGATTGTTGGTGAATAATTCGTTGGCAGTCAATTGGCAGTCGACCAACGAAAGCGCACAATTCTCGTCATCCCTGTCGGTGAAACGCGGAGATAGTGGAGAGCCGGAATTTCAAGACCTAATACATAAATAGGTCGGTGAGCGAGTGAGCTCGTTGCAGCGTACAATATGCGACACGGAAAAATGAGACCATCAACTTTCAAGTAAAATTCGAACGTTGAACAGCCTTGAATTTTGGCAGATTGAATCCCAGGAATGCCATGAGGAAGTTGGTGTAGAATCAGACGACGCATGTTCGAGACCGGGACCAGTGGGTGCAGTAGCAGTAATCGAGTGAGGCGAGGCAGTCGGACAGCGAATAAATGGGAGTGAATCCCGTTGCAATTTTGGTCCAGTGCGGGGCTCCGGCTTGAACGGCGCGCGAAAAAATAATTGAACACACCACACAATTGACACACACCACCCTGGACGCTTCTGCCGAGGTCTTTGCGCGGCAGAGTAATATAAGTCGAGTCAACCCAGGCGCCAGTACGGCTGCAGTTTGGGAATTCGCAAACTCCTAGGCGGCTTGTCGCAAGAAATTGAACGGGGAAACCTAGACGAATACTCTGTTCCAGGCTTTGATCTGGCCATCCAGATTTAGGTTCAGGTTGTGTACGACCGTGACGCTGAATGCCGAAAGACATTTTCAGGATAGAATTCCGGAGAGGATTGGTTCAGTTTGAGCGAGGAAAGAACGAGAAGCCTGGCGGAGATGTCCAAAAATGTGGAAGCCGATCGGGCGGCCCCAAGTCGAGAGTGGAGCGCGACGTTTCCGGTGGTTAAACGAGGTTGGTTGGAGATGACCGACAGAATGAACCCGGGGACAACAAGTTTTTGGTGATAGATGCAATCGAGCACGGCACAAGTTTCCTGGTATTGGATTTGGGTTCCACAGTCCACAGTCCGCGGGCATCCATACACCTAGGACGTAGATAATTACTCACCCGCGCATGAGCTTGGAGAAAAAATAGCGCGTTGAGCGGAGAAACCTGGGAATGGGAATTAAACACGAATTTTGTAGATGAACGCACTGAATTCGTGTGCACCGTGCATGTGGGAGAATCGAATACACCGACAGACTGAGATATGATATGCCTGGATACATCTCCGTCAACGTTGATAATCATATGTTCGGGGATTAGAAGGGGAGATGAGGACCGTCATGTCCGTCACTGGCGACTGCGCTGCGGTGAGATGAGATGATTTGGGGAGTTTGGTTTTGAATGGGGCGGATGGCGGGGATGGACGGCGATTGTGGTTTTTAGAGCCACCAAGTTAAATGCGCAGGAGGCAAGTGCGTGCATAGAGAGAAATAAAAAGCAGGCATGACTCTTGAGGAGGAATGCAAGTTGCGATTTACGGGGCTGGGCGCTGACAATCAGGAATCAGGATCGACGAAGGGCAATAAATGTCGAGCGTCGGCAAACAGAGTGGGTTGCGCGGAACGAGGAGCGGGTCATTGTTAGAATCAAAATTCATTGTACAAGAATTCTGAAGGTTGAACGCAGTCAGGCTAACTCGGAACTGGAAACATGTCGCCTTGAATGTTTCAGTGAATGCATCTCCCGAGCAGTCCGATGAATAGGAGCGGTGCATGCGGATTAGAGGCTACAGCTGTACCTGTGAGAGACCTCGTCGTTTTTTCTTGGATTCTGCGAAGGATCTGATAGGCAAAACGGAAGAAGACCTGCATAGCCGCGTACAGCCCTTGAGGTGAGGTGACTGGCGCCGGGGCGATAGCTGGGTGATAAGAACGTGTTGTGCAAAGCCGCGATTGGTGGAGGGCCGTGTGATCCGAGGAACGGCGCTGGGCTAAAAAGTTTAGCACCCGCCTGATGGGGCTGTTGGCGCGAACCGAGCCGGCTCGATCAACAGACGGGTGTGGGAAAGACTAGAGTTGATGACACGTCCTCGTCTGCGGGAGGGCTTAAAAGCGGGCTGAATCAATCTGATTTCCCCCCGATCCATCATCACAAAACGACGCCAACAATTCCCCAGTCGCGTCCCCGCTCCTATCCTAGCACACAGTACATGCCCCACCGCGTCGACGAGCCGTACGAAGCCATGTCCGCCTCCGCCCAGCCCCAGCCCGTCTACTACGCCGCGCCGCCCGCCCCCGCCCCGCCGACTGCGAGCAAGAACCGCCGCTCGCCGTACGACCGCGAGCCGCGCCGCGCGTCCCCGCCGCCCATCGCCACGCTCCCCACGCACTCGGGCTCCCCCTCGCCGTCCGCCTCGTCCCTCGACCGCTCCGCCGTCTCCACGCCCCCCATCGCCGGCCGCCGCTCCCCCCTGCCCCCGCCGCCCGGCCCGTCGCCTGCCCAGCAGCAGCAGCAACAACAGCACCAGCACCAGCAGCACTACGCGCCGTACCCCGACCCGCGCGGCTACCCGCAAGGCGCGTACATGTACGCCCCGCCGCCGCAGCACTACCACCCCGCGCACCCGGACGACCGCCCGGGGCCGTACGACACGCACGCGCAGTACGCGCCGCAGCCGTTCCCCATCGCGCACGGCGGGTACGTGCCGTACCCGCTCCCCGGCACGATCCTCAGTGCGCCCGGCCCTGGCCCCAACGGCAATGGCGCGGGGGGAGGCAGCGGCAGCAACGTGCAGGTGGTGCACACGGACGACGCGGCGACGAAGCTGAGCGACCGGGTGAGGAGGAGGTGCTTCAACTGCTGCACGACGGACACGAGTACATGGCGCCGCTCGAATTTGAGTCCGGGGAAGGTGGTGAGTGTTTTTGCGTTCTTTTTGGAGGGGAGAGAGAGCTGATGATGTGATGGGTGATGCGTAGCTTTGTAACAAGTGTGGTCTTTTCGAGCGCACGCATTCGAGGCCGAGGCCGGAGCAGTTCCCGCACAAGCGTGGGCCGCTGGCGTCGTCGACTTTGCGCTCGCGGTCGCCGCCGCCGCAGGGTCAGGTTAGTGTCGTTTGCTTGCTCGCTCCCCTTTCCCTTCCGCATATACTCCCCTTCCTCCCTACTCTAATCATTCCTTGTCCTTCTTTTCCCTACCTTTTCCTGTCGTCTTTTCGCCATTTCGATGATTTCCTTTTCGGGACACGTACTTTATTTTATTTTATGGACTTTTTTCTTCTTCCCGTCGCCTTTGCGCTCCATCATCCCTCCATCCACGTCCCTCATGTACTTCCCTGTCCCCGTCCTCGCCCGCCGTCATCGTCCCTTTGCCTTTTCCTTGCACTTGCATCTTCCGTCGCGTCTTCCTTCTTTATTCCATACCCACCGTACTCCCGTTCCCCGCTGCACGTTCCCACCGCCTCTCCCCGTCGCTGCCGCGCGCCCTCCTCCCTTGCCTGTCATCATTCCCTCCTTTGCTCCTCTCATACCTTTTTCGTCCTCCCTTATTCCTCCCTTATTCCTCCCTGCTGCCTCCTCCCCCGTTCCCCCTCCTGCATCTTTCCGCATCCCGCATACTCACTGCGCCCCTCCCTACCCTCGCCCGCCCCTCGTCCTCTTCTCCTGCGTACTTTCTTTTCATACCTTTCTTTCGTTGCTACTCGTGCCCCTTTACTTTCGTATTCCCTTCCCTCATTCCCCCTTTGCGCTGTGCACGCTGCTCCCCGTTCGTCCTTTCCCATCTCCTCCTCGTCCTCCCCTCTTCTCATTCGCCTTGTCCTCATAATATTGTCTTGCCTCCCTTCTTCTCTCTCTCTACGTCTCGCTCTCCCCTTGCGTGTCCTTCCCCATCCCTTCCCTCCTCGCCCCCCTTCCTGCCCCCTCCGTCCCCTCCCTCCTCTGCGTTCTCGTTCTCTCTTTTCCTGCACGTTACATATCTTTTTCTTTCCTTCGTTATTCCTCATACTCCTCTCGCCTCTCTCTGGCACGCCTTCGCTGCCCCCCTCCGTCCCTCCTACTCCTCGTTCTCCCTCCCCTCCACCCTTCCTTCCTTCATTTCGCGTTCGCTCCCCGCTGCCCGTTTCGTACCCTTACCCCGCGTACCCTTCTCGCACTCCCCGTGGTCTCCGCTACCTCCGTCCCTCCTTCTCCTTCCATCCTCTCCCTGCTTCTTGTTCCCTCCTCGTCTCTCCCCTCATTCGCTCCCTCCACACGTCCTCCCTTCCCGTCCTCATACGCTCCGCTCCCCTTTCCTCCGCTCCCCCTTTCTCCCTTCTCATTCCTTCTCCTCTCCTTCTCTTGCATCTCACACCGACGCTAACCCTCTCCCTCCTCTTTAGCAACAACAGCCCTACCAGCCCCCTCCCCACCAAGGCGGACCCCCGCCCCAAGGCCCGCCGCAGCACTTCCCGTACCCGCCACACATGCAGCAGCCCTCCTCCGCCCCTCCTTCCCATTCCCAGTCCTCTGCCCCGCCCTCGCAGTCCGCCCCGCTCTCCCAGCCCACGTCTGCGGCTCCGCCTCCTCCTCCTCCTTCGCACCTCCAGTCCGGCGCGCCCGCGCCGAGTGCGTCGCCGAATCCGAATGGGAACGGGAATGGGCATGCGAATGGGAGCGCGAGTGTGCATGGGAGCCATCCGGGGACGCCGACGCCGCAGCAGCAGGCGGAGAGGGAGGAGAGGGAGAAGGAGAGAGAGGGTGCGGAGAGGGATGGGGGGAGGAGGGGGGAGGGGGAGAGGAGGGGGAGTCCGGAGTAGGACGGGTGCGCGACTCCACGCACCGTCGCCAATCGCTGTCTCTCCTCGTTACCGACGTGAAGCTACACTCGTACCCTCCCTCGCCACCCTCGACTCGACTCGTACCGACTCGTACCTCGTCATCTCCTACTCGACTCGCTGCACTCGACTCTCGCACCCTCTCGCACCCGCACCTGCATCCGCACCGCAAATCAAATCAAATCGTGCACGATACTTGCTACTCTCCTACTTCCCACTCTCCTCTCCCCCGTGCTACTCTCGCCCGTTCCCCTCGTCTCTTCCCTCCATTGTCTATCGGCTACTTTTCACTCTATCGTCTCCTCTCCCTCTCGTACACTTATTCCTTATTCCTTTCTTGTCCTTCATCCTCTTTTCTCGTAGTACCTCCCTTGTGCACGTACCTCACCGTCGTATCGCTCGCACCCTCGCACCCCGTACCTCCCTCTCGCACGTATACCGATACCGCCCTGTCTATATTGCCTCTTCCCTCTCCTTCTCCCTCTCGTCTAGCTAAGGCCTAACCAAATACGCAGGACACGTAACTGATACATCCGATTAGTAGCAACTTTCTTGTACCGCAGGCCGCACCGCGCGAATGAATTCAAAAAGAATGCGATTTGTGACGTTTGGTCCCTTCGAAGTTCTACGCTTGCCGCTTCTACTCTACTGTCTACACCCCCTCCTCGTCCGTCGCACGCGTCCCGCGGGGACCCGCCCACATCTCGTCTGACAAAATCCCGTCTTACAAACCCTCCCGCCAGCTCGGTTCGCTAAGCGCTTCCGGTGAGTCAACATCTGGAAAACCGTAGCCGAGGAGTGCCTATGAGGCTCTATGAAGCCTATGCAGCACTATGAAGCACTATGTAGTGCCCCATAGTGGCCCATAGGCACATCACAGCCACAGGCTGCTGCATAGTGCTTCATAGTGCTCGAGAGTACTATCAGGCATTTTCGGTTTTCCAGATGAAGCCCGTTACTCCGAGCGTGTATTCCCATTCAAATTCTGTAATTCATTCCCAGGGGGCGGCAATATGGAAGGAAGGCGGGGTGATACGCATCACACAATCGAATCAGAAATCAGAAAATCAGAAATCACGCAATCAGAAATCAGCATCGCGATTCGATGTGGAGGCCGCTCCGCGCGGGGCGGATCGTGTGGCGTGGTTGTGTGAAGTGGAATTTCGAAGAGAAGAGGAAGAGAAGAGGGAAGGAAAGGAAGTGAAATCACGCGGGCGGTGCGCGTGGGCTTTTCAATTTCGACTTTCGACACGGCGCCGTTCACGTTGCCATGAAATAAATTTCGGTGAATCTGGGTCGGCGATGCTGTTGCTGACGCGCGAGCGGTCGCGGGATTCCGTATTCGGGCGGCTTTCCGGGGGGCAGGTGATTCTACGAGCTTCTCACTCATTTAAATTTTCGGAGGAGGAGAATTATCCAGTCTTCGGCGTGTGTAGAGGTCGGGGGTCAACGGAACTGGCGGGCGTGGTTGATGTTGGGTTGATGTGTTGTTCGAACTTAGTCGCGTGCGGCCGCAACGTAGACCATATGTACTAGTAGACAGTTATCCCGTAGACGTAGATAGACCGCTAGATACATGTAGACCGCTGAGCGATTTTGCGGGCCATCGACAAGTCTCCGGGCAATCATACAAGGTCCCTGAACCGAATGTAAACAAAACATCTTTGACGTTCAATAATTTCATTTCGGACGTTCTATTTCGGACGTTCTATGTAGCTTGAGGTCAAAGTACCAGCTGATGCTCTGATGCTCTCCCGTAATAACCCAAGCTAACTTGTCTCGATCGGGGCAGACACGGCGAATGTGGAACCAAGGCAACATGTTTTTCCGTCCGCATGTAAATAATTACTTACCAGCGCCTCGGGCTCGGGCCGCGCGGCGTATTACTAACTTCATTCCCACTCCACCGTTGCTCGGCTCGAACTCTATATTACTTGAATGAACCGAGAAATGCGACTTGCTCGAATGGGTTGCGATAGCTGATTGAATCACCCGTCCAAATGATGCATGATTTCATTGCGCGACGCGTCGGGATCCGCGTGATGCTATCGGTGGCAGCGTCAGGGGCGGACTAAAAGACACCTTGATCGCCGGCCCGCCAACGCACGCCACTCGCCCGAATAGGCCGGAGTGAGGTGATCAGATGGGTCATCTGATATCGGAGTTTGCCTGCGCCCGACAGATGGCGCATCGCGCTGGTTCGGTTCGGCATATTCGTGGTTCGCTTGAAATTTGGTCGCCGCCACGCGTAGTGGCCGGGGACGGCACGCTATTTTACCACTGCCAGCGAGGCGCTGCCTGCGCTTCTATGCGGCAGTTTGCGATTAATCTAACGTGAAACTCCCCAACTTCCCCTGCCTGCCCTCGGCGCCCACAAGTAGACTCTGGATTTTTCCTTGCACCCCTTGTTACTTTCCGCGACACAACGCACTGGACTGAAATTCATTACGATGGGAATGGCCCTTCCGGAAGAAAGCGGACTCGAGCGCCGCGCGCGCCAATTTGACGCGGGAGAAGACGCGCACCGCCCCTGATGTCTTTTTGCTTTTAAATTAGTCTTCTCCGCTTCGAAAGCACACCCAATCACACCGATTGGCATACGACCTACACCCCGGCGCTTCTGCAGCGACGTACGGAGTCTTCGTCGCTGCGAAGCCGCTGAGCAAATCCCGGGTGTGTCGGGGGCGTGTGTTCTAGACCTCGCGCTGGTGAGATAATTGCGTGGATTATGCTGCGGGGTGAGATTTGAGAATTTATGAGTAAAGATTTCCCGAAAAGAGGAATTACTTTCTCAAGAAAGTCAAGATAACGGAGCGCTTGCGGAAGCAGTGGCTGAGGCGGAGACGTTGAGATAATCCAGACTCTCTCTCTCACTCAAATGGAATCCATAATCAAATCGACCCACATGTATTGATTGGTATCGGCGCGGAATGTCGTCAGCCTGTGGATATATTAGAGAATGGCGGATTGGCGCACATTCATGTAGCCCAAAGCTACGTATCGGCCGTTAGCATATCGGCCAGTCACAGGACGAATGATTCTTGAATACAGCGGCATATTCACGGCAAGATTCAGACCCTCTGCTGTATCAACGCCGCTGAGTATCAATCATCGTTCTCTAGAGAATTTGCGACTCGCAAGACGACTGATGCGTAGTTGATACTAGAATTGAGTCGGATTACAGAGGCACTGTTCTGTGGCAGACAGTGGCGGGCAGATGGATAGATTGATGTGCGTTAGTGGGATTTGTAACTTGTCGACATAGTCGACCGCACAAAATTCGTGGTGTGCCAGGTACGATTTCAAAGGTTCAGTTCAAAATTTGCACACAACTTATGACACATTATGGCACAATTAACGGGCGCTTCGCATGCCCGCAACATGCCCGTATTCCGCCGGGTTCTAAACATAGAGGTCAACTGGACAAAAGTGCAATTCAACAGCGGATGCCTACCTCCACGGACTTCAAGCGGAAGCAGATGGATGAGGTTACCATCGACGGCAGATCCAATCAGAACAAGGCAGGTGCTGGCGATTGAGGAGAGCATATTATTGGGAGAAGAATTTGAGAAGAAGGTTGTGTCGGTCGGATCTAACAGCTGCTGCGGAGGGTGTCCTCAAGCCCAACGAATCAATTCACCAGCCGCCAGCTCTATGGGAAAGTTTAACAGCACAGGACTCCCAAGTTGCACTCGAGTCAGTTTGCGAACAGTCGAACCAGGTTGTCTGATTTTGAATCTAGGCGCTGCCGAACTTCGTTGGCTAGGTTTTCTAGATGGACTGTTGATAGGAGGCGTGCAGCTGCAAGAGCGCTCGTGGAAAGTCACCATTCACAGGAAAACTCACTCATTCCCATACAACCCAACAATGCGCAGCGCGAAAGCAGGCACGCATTAGATGATCATGAATACTCAGTCCTTTATCGTTTCTTTTCTTGAGACCGTGATCTCTTGATGAGTGGGTCGCGCGCAGGCACGAGAAGTGTCTCCGGTACCTATCTGTTGAAGATCCCTGCCAGTTCTTGTCCTCAATAACCTGTTTCAACGTAACATGGCACGAAGCGGAAAAAAGGAACGCGCAGTCCGGTTTAGATTTGTTCGGCATCTGTCCATTTCCAGTGCTGCTTGTTCAAAACTTTGAGCGTGAGATGCTGTTCGATTGATCTTATACACGTACGGCGTTTGCACGGTGCCTCTGAAGAGCTGATTGCTGGAAGTTCATGTCGGCCGAGAAGGGTGTAGCAGATGAACCGGCGTCAGCAGCGCAGAAGTTGGAGATCTTTGTCCTGCGACCCAGTCAACAGTCGGGATAAATGCACAGTAATCTTTATGAAGCGACAGTAGTGGATTGAGGGCGAGAAGGAGACCCTGTGATCTTGCTCAGCCCGAGAGAAGTCAGGATCCAGTCGGAGCCGGCGGCTGCGCGGACAAAAAAGCAGGTCCGAGCCAGGAAACGAAACCCGAAACTCCGGAGCTAGGAGAGTTCGAGAAAACGGGCGCCGTGGAGAATGCATGACGGTGCCGTTTCACAAAATTCGTGGGGGTCGCTTTGCGGCGTGGTGGTGGTGAGAGGTGAGAGGGAGAGAAAGCGATACACGACCAAAGTGATGGCGGTTATTGCCGCTGCCTGTCATCTTTCTCTTCCTCCCACTATAACGTCCGTTCGTTTTGGTAATCATTGCCGTGGGCCACTCTCTACTTTTGACTCAGAGACGCTCGGAAGAATGGAATTCGGGGCTGGGACTGCGAATGCGAGGGCCCAGTCCGTCCAGGGGAGAAGACCCCGCTAGAGTCGTCAAGAAAACTAACCCTACTGTAGCATTTCGACCGATCCTTCACGCCATGTCACCGTCACCGCAAAGGTTCACTGGATAAGGTCTTCATTGCTCGGCAATCACACCATCATTACCATAAATGGTAGTTCGGCGGATGCCGGACCGAAAATTTTGGCGTTTTTAGGCCCAATTCGACCAGGAAACCCGCCCGTCACCGTCACCGACACCAAAATCCTTCATTTCACGATCCTCCGTCACCCGTCACCTGAAGGATTGGTCGAAATGGTACAGTATTCGCACAAAGGTGAGTGGGTGAGGTATGGGATTCCGTATGGGATTCAAGAGCTACCTACTCACCAGCTACATTAAATAAGATTAAGGCTGCGCCCTAGACTCGTATTCAACGGCGCTGCAGGCGCGCAGTTCAACACGCGGAACACGTCCTTTACTTGGCGCATGGTAGGTGTGGATAGTCAACCAAAATCCTTGACATTGAGATCTCAGATTTTGTCAGGATGCGTCGGGACGCCAGTTAGATCCACAAGATGTATCCCACACAATTTGACCGCGTCCCCGTTCAAATCACCAAAAATCACCCGGTATGTAGTACTTCCGGGGGAAAAAAACTTCGCTGTGGCAAAATGTGAAAATTTTCCGGAATTTGTCGTTTCGTTGGGATCAGGGATCCACCAAAATCAGCTGCAAGAGAGTTATGTCCGAAAAACACGTGCTGTTGACCACCTCTTCTGAAGCTCTTGGACAATTGCAGTCTCTTGCAGTGCACGAAACCCGGGTCAATGACTGTTCGTCCTCCTCTCCTCGCCGTCCGCAACGCTCTTTCCCTTGCTTAGCTGGCGCCGTTTCAAGTACGCGCATCGCTCGCCCCGATTACACGACCATGTATATGGGGAAATACGGTTCTCGCTGGGTTGCTAGGTAACTAAGTAACATGTGGGTGGCCATCAGGAATAGCCGAGAAAGATTTAATAGCGATGCGCGGCTGCCGACCCACATTTTCTTTTCCCTTCCCCTCACCTTTTAACTTACCATGCAACTGAAACATCTCTCTTTCTTTTCGGCTGTCTTGAGCACCGCGACTGTCGTTATTGCACAGGAGGTGCACAACAACGTCACCTACGAGGTTCGGTGGAACTTCACCGAGCCCGCCCAGACCACGGACATCAAGGACGCATACGAGCAAGCGGCGGCAGAAGAGGCCAGTGTGCGCATCCAGCAGGCTATCAATACAGTGCGTCGCCCGTTCTTTCGACGCGATTATCCTTGACTCGCTCGTTGCAGACCAACACGTACACCAGCTGTCTCACCAGCCCGTCCGACCACAGCCCTGCTGCCGTCTACGCCCTCAAAAACTGCATCGTCGCGCAGGATCCCATGGCCTTCTTCACGCTTCTGAGCGACGATATCGCCGCGTCAACCACGTTCTGGGACGGCGTCATCACCCAGTCCACGACCGACCTGACGAAATTCGTCCCAGCTCGCACGTACGTGCGCGGCTACTACGGCGCCTCTCTCTCCGCCACCCTTTTCGCCGAATGGACACTCTCGCCCGACGCGGATACCGTCGACCTCGACGTGAACCCCGAGCATTACTACAAACACACCGACGTCGACGCCTCCGGCGGCGCCGCCTCTGTGATCCTCGAGGGGTGGGGCGGCGTGCTCTCGACCTTTGGTGTGAAACGCACCAACTTCAGCATCCCCACGTACACCGTTCCCACGTTCAACGGCTCCGCAGGGGGCTACCCCGCCGAATGGGCGATCGATTCGACCTTCAACCCTCTCCTCCAGCGCATCGGCCCCAAGGTTCTCCCCGATGGCAAGACAATGGGGTACCTGCACATCGCCGTGCGCGATGTTCCTGCGTCCACCGCCGGGGGTCTGAGTGCGGTGGAGGTCTACTCCGCCGTGTGGTATCCTCCCTTCGACCAAGCGCCACCTGCGGAGCATCAAGAATTCGTCACGAATTATCTCGCTGATGAGTCGCACCATATGGTCGTTGAGATCGTCAACGACGGCTTGGCCGCTGCTGCGGCCGTTGCAGCTGCTGGCCGTCGGAGTATTGCTGCCTGAGCATCGCGCCTCAATCCATAGACTACCCCACGATCGTTGCTATCATTATTCCAAAATAATTAGCGCTGTGCTCTCTTCGATTAATTACACATATCACACCGCAATATACACTACTCCGAGTCCGTGCTTGTGTCATATCGGAGGGACTTTGGCTGTCCCCATTCGCAAGTAAGTCCAGAGTTGCCAGAGCAGGTGAGACAAAAAAGCAGGCCGGCCCTTCCCAGGAAATCGAAGTTGAAACGAGTCTATAGATACGCGCTGATTGAGGGGGTGAACAAGGGTTGAGTCCGATGAGGCTTCCTTTGCGCAAAATTCGTGCGTGGGGGAGTGTCATCTTTCTCTTCCTACCGCAACGTCGACCGCCCTTCTCCCAGTGCGAGTGCTCATCGTGCCATGACCGCACTGACCGTTGTACCCCCTTTCTTTCGCGTGTATAATTAATTGCCGACATTCAAGGAATCGCGCGTGTCCATTCGCCGACCTGCGCCGACGCTGAGGTGGCAAGAGACTGCGGTTTATAGTGAGCGATTCGTCTACTCGTGGAATATTCCCCCTGCCATCCGCCTGCGTACCCCCGTCTCGATTTTGGTAGGTCTATTTTCTCCCGATATTTAAGGCGTGATCATTGAATTAGATAGCTACATATCACATTCACAACTCGGTGCAGCCCAACACCACCTCCTGCAAGAACATTTCGGGTGTGTCGTAGTGAATCTTTAACACTTGAACTGAGAATGTGTTTCGTTCTTTCACAACAGGCACTTACAAAATGGTTGCCGCCCTCGATGAGCTTGAATGTCGTAGAACGCACGTTTTCGCCACGTTCAAGTGCCTCCTTGTAGAGGTGCTGACACTCCATGTGAGCCCACATGCAGTACGAGCAAGTCTGAGTCCCGGAGATACAGAGAATCTTGACGTTCGGGAAGTAGGATGAAGCCAAGTCCTCATTGAACATGGCCTGATCGGTCTGCGCCTTCAGAGTAGCCTGCATTGGCGGTGCATATCTGTGGGCCCCTACGTTTCAAGTCTCAAAAGTACAGATCGGATGTGGGGAACGCACGCGGGGAACTCGCTTCTGGCAGCCGCCAATTTATCGACATATTTCTCTTTCTCCTCCTCGGTCCAGTTGTTGATTGTGCGCTTTTCAGTGCGTTTCGCGTAGGATATACCCGACGCCTTCCCCGATGCGATGTCCGGGTGCGTGAAGTACGAGCTGACCCAATGCTCGAAGTTCTCGTATATCTCCTCGCCAGTTCGGTAATCCGGATCTGTGAAGGGATTGTAGAAGTGCTCATCGGGTGGTTGCGGATAGCCCAGAGCCGAATTGGGCGGATCTATAAGAGAGTTGGTGAGATTTGCAACATCAAGAGCTCGACGGGCCAACCGTAAAGGATGATACTGAGCAGGTATCGTTCGATTGTCTCATATAACGCCTTGGGAATTACTGTGGGATCCGAGAACAGGGAGAGTAGAGTCGCGGTCCCGAAACTCCACCCCATAAGGATGAATCCCCCAGACTTGGCTTCGCGGGAGACCGTAGGTATGCCTTCGTGGTCGATGAAATACTTCAGGAACCAGGCCAACTGGAGGGCCAGACGATCCTGAAACACCTTTCGACCGGCAGCGAGATCCTCCAGTTCCGCGTCTGTGTACTTTGTGGAGCCGCGATAATCTCTGCGGTTCAAGGCGATCACTCGTAAGTTCTTTTGGCTGGCGTATTCGTGTACAGGAATGAATCCATCTAGACACGGCGCAATTCTGCGTCAATATCAGACCTCCAAAGAGGGTGCGTAATTACCTCCGTTGAAAGCGCTACCGTGGAGAATAACAAGAGTGCTGTAGGATGACTTCGGCGCCCCGCTATCGGTGTAGTAGAGCTCTATGCCGTCTGGCAATTTCACTGTGTGCTCGGTGTGGTGTACCATTTCTGCAGGGGACGGGGTTCAGGGGGTCGTGGGCGGTCTCCATTGTCCAAGTCTCCCATCTTGATGTTGCTGAGACTTTGTAGGTCCTTGACGTGGGAGAATTGGGGAAGATGAGGTTAGCCCATCCGCGGAGCGAATCAAAGGTGTACTAGTTCCCATTCAGACGGCTTGTATCAGAATCTGAGCCACCCCTTCGGTGTCGGGGATCCTTAATTGGTCAAATTGAGGTTGAAACAAGTTCGAAGTAAAAGTTCGAAGTAATTTTGGATCCCCCGGTATCATGCCACGCACATATAAGAAGCGAGGCAGGAGCTCATTTGGTTGTGGCATCTGCTTATATGATGGGAAGATCATCCAGGTGAACAGAATCATGATTAGTTTCACCTCACATCCACACACCCTTAAATCATAGCCTCGTCGGTTCGGATTTTCACTCGGGGGGAACGCATAGTGGAACTGGGAGATATCTTGCAGAGCTGGGGGAATTTTGCCTAGACACTCGAACATTGGGAAATCGCACGGCCACTGTTCGTCAGTCTCGCACCGAAAATCTAGAGAGAGGAAAAACGAAAACGACGGTGGTCTGATTGCCTTGAGAGTTGTCCGGTTTTAGGGTGAGATTCCGACATAATTGAAGTACATGTATGCGTCCGTGTATGTCTAGCTTGGTTCGAAATGCTGAGAAACCATTCATTCAGTCTATGGTCGCGGATTATAGATTGAATTATATCCACTCACCTACTCAGTCCCATTGCTGGGTATACTGGCCCTGGGTAATCTCGTTGAAATTAGACAAGTAGGTTCCCCAGTCGTCAACCCTGCATCATCAAACCCATTAACCTTTGTCGGTACCGCCAAAAAAAAAACGCACTCAAGTCCCATAGGTGTATTTGTCCACATTGCGATCGTGTCGCTATCGATGAGATTGAGCATATCCCTTGGTTCGTGGTTGTCCTGCCTCGGGTTTTGCGCATAGAGATCCACCGGAGCAACCCATGTTGCAAAGCTGGACGCCAGGGCGAAAGGACTCGGTTCGATCGGCACGGGCCCCATGGTCCTCGAGCCTTCGTCAATGCCGTGGATACCCGTCACACCACCAGCTGAAAGACGTTCAGAGCCTCCGCTGCGAATGTCGCCCTCGTTTTGCATGGAACTTGTGCCGGCGCCGCGGTAGAGAGGCGCGTTCGGGAGAGGCAGTTGGCCCACGGAGGCCAGTTCCGCCAGGATATCCCTGGGACGCATTAGCCTCTTCGTCAAGCTTAGGGTCAGAAGCCATACCATAACAAGCCCGCGCTTTGCCATCTATCAAACAAAAGGGGGTTAGGTGGTGAGACGAACATGGGGTGCGCAGCTCACCTCTTTTCACACAAACGCATGACCTCCATACACTTATGCACATGCGCCATCTCCCGATTCGGATCCGACACGAGTCCCTTCCGCCTGCCGCTCCACACATTCAACAGCAGTATTATGCCTGACGTGAATGCTGCCGACTGCGAGGATAAAATCAGATCCAGGCACTCGTATCGGAGAGAGAAAAACCGCGCCATATTGATAGCAACGGGCACACTGCCCTTGCGCCGCCTCTGAATATCAACCATGTTCGCGCAAGCCCGTGCCGCATTTGTGCAGATTGCCAGCGACGGTAGTGCCTATGAATGAAATTCAGTCGACAGGCGAATGAGCAGCGCCGACACGCAACAGTTGGCGCAAACTTGCGCATGTGCAGCATCGGGATGAATGGGCGGTGTATTAGAATCTGCAGTTGGTAATACGCGCAGTACAAGGCGACGGACTGGTCGAAAAAGACTGGGTCCTCGCGCGCAGGATCCCAGCGCACTGTTCCAATTCGTGAGTACAGCGTACGATTGCATCGCCAAGGTATATACGCACGATGCTCCGGGATCTGTTGGTGCCAATTGTTCAACGCCGAATCGAGTTCTGCCACAGCGTTCTCCTCCCATGTGTCGTCCGGCATGAAGAACTGGCTCATTTTTTTGAGGCCATACTGGGTACTAGGGTCAGCTGATACGGCCACAAGTAGATACACGCACCAATATTTTGAGACTGAATGCGAGGATGTGTTGCAGACGCATGATCGCGTTAAAGAACGTGACCCTGGAGGGCACGCCAAGGGGCTGTTGGAAAGGATGCACTGGGTGTTCCCAATATTCGTCATCGCATTCAATGGGGAAGTCGATATCGAAGCTGGGAGAATAAGGAACATCAAGAGAAGTCACTATAAAAAGTATGTCTCTCACTCGTCATGCTGCACCGCGCAGGGCCGGCCCATATGCCAACTGATGATGCGGTCCAAGTAGACGAGCACCCAGAACGCGCGTTTATACAGTTCGCGCTCGACGGATGGGACCTCATCGGCAGGACGTCGATGACACCCGATATCCTACCAGATTCGCGTCAGCCGGGCGGGAATTTTACAAATAAAATAACGACAAATACAAACCTGAGCTAACCGCAATCCAAGGCCTATTAGCGTCCAGCGAGCCTGTGGTGCTGATGAACCATCAAGGAACTGAACGGCCAGCTAGGATGATTGAGTTGGCGTCAGAAATAAGTGCAATGCATGAGCAAGCACAATGCTTACACAGTAGTACTGCAAATCATACAGCGTCGCGTGGCCGAATAAATGGTTCCCCACTAGCGGGACCTGTGTGCAGCCGAGAACGTCAGGATACAGCCGAACAAAAATGCCCGACCAACCTGTTCGAACCACTCCCACCCGCACCCCAGATCTACGTCCCTCGCACTGGGATTCCCTTCCCACCGCGACGCGATCGCGCACACAAGCAAGACGGTCGCTGCGAAGCCGTCATTTCTGTGGATAATCTTTCAGCGACACGCCCGAAAACACACTGCAAAAACTCGAAGACAGACCTTAAATGCAGCCCGTCTGTGATGCTCCGCTGGAAAGTTGGGCGGTGCAAGAGCGGCAGGTACATGTTGACATGCATAAAGTACAGCTCAATGAGCTGAGCCATGCGCGACTCGGACGGGAATCCGTATGCGTGCGTGCGGTGCGCGGTAGTCTCCCACTAAGGCACATTTGACATGGAATGTGAACAAAGGAGGAACACACGACGACCTACCGGTTTCCACGTCCAGTAGCGCAAGCGCCGGGACGGCCATGACGAGGTCCCACATCTATGGTGGGCTTGATTGTGAGCATAGGGAGAATCATCCATGGCAAGCGGTTGTTCGGGGGTACTGCAATATTTCAAGTCCACCTCGCTCTCCTCGCGTTTGACAGTGGCTTTCAGCGCAACAGCCGCTTTGATGAGCTGCGCCCCAGAGCTCTTGCCAATGAACCGCCGGTCGGGCATGGCGCCGATGGAAACGTCCTAAAGGAGTGCGGATTGGATGCGGGTCGCACCAGTTGTATAGAAGATGTACCTTCCATTCCATCTCGAGGTCCGGCAAGTCATCTGCGTGCGATGGAGCAGGGCCGCGCAGCGCTGAGCGAAGGAAATACAGACACATGGCGGACTCTTCCGCGGTATTACGATCTTCGTTGTTGGTGGCGTTCTGGAGCAGCGACGGGGCGTTGCCATTTGAAATGTGGGTATTTGCGAGCTGAGCGCGCAACCTGCGGACAAGTGCTTCTGACTGGTCGAGCTGCGCCTCGAGGGATTCGATCTGGCTGCAATCCGTGTTCGTGATTGACAGATGGATGAGAACGGGATAACGCACGTCCTGGTAGTTGTGCGAGGCTAGATGCGAGGAATTAGCCTTCAGATCAAGATGATAAATGCTGGCACTCACAGCCATGGACTCATTATAGGTACACTCGAGATTCGCGGCAGTGCATATAGTGCACGCTTCCCCGGACGTTTGGGATCCGTCACCTATGGCGGATATGTAAGCTGTATAATGAGAATTCACCTGTGCTTGTACATCGGCCTGAGAAAACAAATGTCAGTACAGAAGTTTGAAGCCGAGGACGCAGAATGGAGGGGAAATGTGTGTGCTCTCATCAGTCCGTCTATATTGATTCTCCCTTTCCACTCAGCACTACAACTGTCGTCCACGCCGGCATTCTGCTTCCATAACCTTTTGCCCCGTCGCCACAACCCCAACAGTCGTGGGACCAAGTGAGAACCACATACTTTTCCTGCGGCGGCATAGATCGCACGCTCGATCGAGTCGACGCTTCTTCCCCCGATACGGGTCTTGCCTGGATTCATCGTCGCTGAAGGACATGCTGGCTGTCGCAGTCTTGGAGAATGTGCGCCTGATGAGGTGTGAGCCCGATAGATCCAGAGATAAAGGTTTACCAGGGATATGTACGTCCTGTCCCAGCAGTAAAGGTTGAGTAAAGGTGAAAACAAACGAGGAAGAAGTCTTCAAAAACAGGTCAAAGTTGGTCGCAATCGGATGTGGGCAAGATGTGGGACTGAGTCGACGACGCGGAGTGATCGGCGTTCCGTGTCAGCACCAGATCGTAATCGGATCGAGTACCAAACAGGTACAAAGTTGAAACGGACAGAGTGCAGTTGGACCAAAGTTGGACTTCAGAGGAAAATCGAAAAAGGTGTGAAAGTTCTGAATAGAGTCTTTTTTGTTTTGAATCAGCCTGCACCGTATGTGTCAGTCACTGTGAAAAACGGATGTAACATTTCGCCCCACAATGCCGTGAATTTCGCATTTCACTCCAAAAGGACGTGAAAAAACAGTTCACGATATGACGTGAAAACATGGTGAAATCAGTCTGGGGATGAGATGTACGTGAAAATCAGTTTCAACGTGAAACTACGTGAAAAATAATTTTCACGTAGCCTAACCGGTGGCCCGAGCAAGGTACATAACTCCGGTAATCAGTACGGGTTTTGCACACCCTATTTTAAGAAGCGCTGTGTTAGTAACTGTAGTTACAATTCTTGTGACTTTTTGCTCAGATTCGCCACAAAACTATGACGTACCAAACGTTGCGCATGGGAAACGCAACCAAAAACTTTCGGGGCATAAAAACTTTTTTTCTTAACTCTTAGATCCCTACTGTATGGCATCCTAGCACGCTATACAAGCCTATTAGATGTGCTTCCAGAAGAAACAGGCTCTGTTGTGGCGAATGACAGCGAAATTGGCGAAGATCAAACAATTTGATCGGCGCCGGAATTTCCCGGCAGGTGCACAAAAGGTCAACAAGTGTGAGGTCGCAAGGTATTTTGAAGCCCCTCAGCCACCGGTGACCCACTCTTCACACTGGACCGGCACGACCTCCAGTTTCAACACACGATCACGGCATCTGGACTTGGTCCGCCGCCGCCGCCGTCCGGACCGTAAAATTCGGTTGCTCTGTTCATTTCGGAGTGAGGACCTTACAACTCTCCCAGTATGTTCAGAATTGATCCACCCCGTCAGCGTCATTCCCTGGGCAGATGGTGTTGGAAGTTTTTTTTTTTTTTTTTCTTTTCTTTTTTCCGTTTCACATCCGAAAAACCAGATCTTGTTAGACCAAGTCTTGACCTCCCAAATATCACCGTTGGGAATGTGCCTTGACACTTCCATTTACCCAATTCCACTACTTGAATCTTCGTTGAGCATGCTGGAACATTGCCGGAACATCCCGGTGCCCATCAAACAGCTTGATTTGACTGTTCCTTGTTATAGGGGGGCCTGTTTCCACTCAGAGCTATACAACAGGCTGGTATAGTATGCTGGGATGTCACACTAAGGGAATCTGAGGGGTCAAGAAAAAAAGTTTTTATGCCCCGAAAGTTTTTGGTTGCGTTTCCCATGCGCAACGTTTGGTACGTCATACAAAACATGGTGAATTTCGCTACAAAAAGTACGCGAAACAGTGGGGTGAAACCGGACAATTTGTACGTGAAACATTTCACCCCATTGTAGGGTGAAATTCGCTTTCGCGCCGTGAAATTCTCGACTTTCCAGGGTGAATTTCAGGTGATAAGAGGGTGAAAATATTCGTGAAATTCACTATCTGTAGGTTCCACAGTGAGTTCGGCATTTTCCTTGTTCTGGCCAGTCCCTTCGAAGTTCGGACTCGGGTCCGTCAAGGGGGTCTGGCTGATTCGGGCTCGCATGGGATCCAATTCAGTCATGGTAGCTCCCCTGTTGCAGTCTACTTCGTACATGCGCCTCATAACATGTGCGGGCTCACCGCAGGCACACGATTGAGCTTACAATCACTGTTGGCTACCTGAAAGTTTCAGCTTCAACGAAAATTCAATAGAGGTGGGTCCCTGGGGCGAAGGACTTGTGCAGCTCGGAAATCATCGGCGTGGTAGTATTCTCCAAGCGAGGGTAAGCAACTTCCCCCCTTCTTCATGTTGCACGCCGACTCGTATACACGTACTCTCCAGCTTCTCGGAGCCGAGGCTGGTGGATTCTTACCACATGGCACTGCCCAGCGGGTGTCATCCATGGCTACCGTGCGTCGGCTTCATATCAAGAATCGCGCAGATGAACGACTGGATCCTCGACGCGGTCATAGACGCTAGGTTCCTCGAAACAATTCTTTGGGTATTCGCCGCACAAAAGCATAGAGCAAGAAACAACGAAACCCTCGAGAACGAATGTGAACAAGCGTTCAGCATGCTTTTGGAATCGCCAGCATATGACCGGTGGATTGCTCATATTTGCAACACTTGGCCCATTTCGGCGGCATCCACTGGCACGTCGGTTTTCAGAATGGTAAAGTCCGTCACATACCAACGCCTTTGGCCAGTGATTGAAAGGCGGTTGCTGGAGCTGCATGCCAAGGCCATGTTGAACACCATTTGTCATTTGTCGCAAAAGTCCGATTTGGCTTATAAGCCCAGATAGTGAATTTCTGAACCTTATAGCCTAGGCTTAACTCAACCGGTGCCTACATTATCAATATTGGACTTAGAATGCAACCAGAGGGGGGTCCTTTTGGGTTATAAGTCAAAATATGGGCTTATAATCCTCTATAAGGCTATATAAGGAAGCCTGTTGGCCTATAAAGTTCAGAGATTCACTATAAGCCATTATAAGCCAAATCGGACTTTTGCGACATTTGGGAGCCCGTGCACATGTCACTGCGATACAAGTTGCCCGACGTGGCGCTGTGACGGACTACCACTTCTCGCAAAGATTACTTCGGGCATCATCTGTGAATTTTCACTCAACATACAGGTAGACAACGACTCATCAGTTCTAGATTCACTCAGATGTAGAATTTATATCATCAGCAAGCGTGCCACGAAATTTCCTACGATGTGTAGGATTTGGTGGCGATGTGTACAAGCAAACTGTGGATCACCTGCTTTCGTTATCCTATCCCAAGAAGGTGAAGGCCCTGACTTTCATAATTCAACACTTCATCGCTCAGAGTAGGGTGGATCCGTACGTATGGCACATATACTGTGCAAAAATTATCTGATGGTCGCATCTCGGTGGAAACAGGGTTTTCGGTCGCATCTTCCGTTTTTTCACTAAACTGCTTACAACTAAGCCGAATGGTTGCAACCAATTATTCGTGGGTTTCAATTGGAGGGTTAGCAGCTACATCTATGTTGGCTTGCTTCTAGGAGACTTGGTTGAGGTTGGGGTTGAAAATTCGTTTGATGTCACAACATCGTTGATCGGAACAATGATACGATCAGCATACCGAGATCTATAAAGGGAAGCGGACTCAGTTTGCCTTGTCGAAACACCAAGGGATGCTTGAAACAGATGCAGTGGGTGGTAAATACTGCTATGCATCTCTTAAAATCATGTTTCATGGAAATGGATGCTGCCGTATCTTTCCATTGACCACCGACGCAGAGGAGGTTGAAAACAACGATCTGACCAAAACATCCAGACTGTTTTGAGCTCAGGGTCCCCACATACTCTTGGATGGTAGAATGACCTGATACTTACTATCCGGGACATCCCATTTCCCTGCCCGCCTTGAAATGAAGCCTTTATCGTGGAGCCGATACCCGAGCTGATCAGATCAGACTCCAAATAATGACAATGTTGATGGGAAATCAGATGCAACCCAACTGCAGCGAGATGTAACCCAAATGCAAGATGTAAGCCAGCATGGTAGATGTCACCCAAATAGTCGGAATGGTGTTGTAAGCTGCGACCCAAAACCCTGCAACTTTTCGCTAATTTTTGCACAGTATATCGCCCATACGTACGTTACCACTATCATGGACTCAACTTCTAGACCTCATTCTGACAGTTGAACCCTCAGCGGTATTGTTTGCACCTGGAAGCTCCAACATTGCCGCCAACATCGTTCAGTTCTTGCTAGGTATCTCGGTATCGTTGCGATCAATCGCAAACGCTCTATCGGATGCCGTTCTCCTGAACATTCTACCCTTTATCGGCACGGCATGGGAATCGGCAACCATCTGTGAAGACATTTATCGACAGATGTATTCTCCATTCCGTCTGGGCCGAGATTCTTGCCCGTCCTATCGTGCCCACACTCTGAACCTCCTGGACACGATGAGGTCGTCGGGCATCTCTGCGGTTGTGGCCGAAGCCAGCCGAAAGGAAAGTTGGGTGTATTTTATGCAGCCGCTGTTTTCTACAACCTCAATTCTTGGCCTCCAAATGTAGTTGATGTGTATGTTATCATGACTCCTCACTTCGTGTATGTGAACTGAGCTTGCTGCAAGTTGCAACCCGAGATAAATACTTTCGAGGGACCCGTACATATGGCATATATACTGTCCAAAAATTATTTGATGGTTGCATCTCGGTGGATGCAGGGTTTTTGGTCGCATCTGTGGGATTTTGTTCAAACTGCTCGCAAACTAAAGGAATTAGTTGCAACCAAGCTCTGGATGGTATCAACTGACTGCAGAGCCAAAGGCTTGCTTCTGTAGGACTCGTCGTTGAAAAAAGTCTGCGATTTTGATAGAATCAATCCCAACAATGATGCTATTACCGTGCCGAAGGACGAAACGGAAAGGCGGTTGGATTTTCTGCTTTGGAGGGTGCCCGCAATCAAACGCAACGGAGTTTTAGCTTTGCCTGGTACTGCAAAGATGCCGTGTCCGTATATCTACACGAATCCAGTGTAGCCCACTTCCACCACGCAGATTGCCAAAAAGATGGGCGGAGAAGGTGATTCACCGCATCCAATCACTAAATTGTATAAGATTGTCTGTAGGGTGTGGAGGAGTTCTGTGGTTCAATGCGTAGTGCCCGAAGGGATCACCAGGCGTACGAGGCATGAAAGTGAGTATCCGGGGACGTTCCTGGCGGAGCCGATAGCCGAACTGATTGCCATTCATGATGCGGAGCTAGCCGCACGGAGATGTAACCCAAGTTGACGCCAGATGCGACCCAAATGTGAGATGTCAGCCAACAAGATGTCAGCCAACCTCCGAAATGCAGGTTTAAACTGCAAGCAAAAACCCTGCAGCTTTTTGTCAATTTTTGGACAGTATATCGCCCATACGTACATGTACCTACTTAATGCCATTGAAAAATGCGGAGCCATCTTATAGCGCTTGTAATGCCGCGGAGCATTGAGATTGATCTGCAATCCAGTATTAAATTCAACGGGTGGTGGTCCGAGTGGGTGCCATGATAGCTAGCGTGACGGCGATGTCGGCAATGCCGGCGACGGGGCACGGCGGCAACGACGGCGAGGAGGCAACAACGCAACGCTTCGGCATGCGAGGTTAACTGAACCAAGTGGCATGAATTCTCCCTCAAATTGAGGGGCGGGCATGACTGGGCGTCGGGTGTATATTCACGAGCGAAGAAGATCGCACTTGAATATAGTCCGCCGCTTTGACTGTGACTTGGATACCTTACCGTCATCCAGTCATAAACGGCAAACATGTTTAAAATATGCAGAGTACATTACGCTGACAGCGAGACATTAGTGAGTAGAACAGTAAGATATATATCCAGGTAAAAAGGATTGACTGATGAACGAAAGTCCCAAAAGCCACAGTCCTATCTGGGGATATGAATATCATGGGGAAACATTACCGCTGCGACTCGGCGCCGTATACCGCTTTGAACCTGCGCAAAACTGGCCCTCGGCATAGACCGTCAAGGCACGCTTGTCAACCTTGCCGTTTTTTGTCATGGGAAAGTCGTCGAGAGCGAGATACTGCGTGGGGACGGCGTGATATGCCTGGACCTTTGCTGCAGCATCCCGCACTAGCGAAAGATCGACGGTGGAAGGCGTCACGAAGCCCCAGAGCTCCGATTTGATGAGGAGAGCGACAGCGCTCTGTACCGGGGCATGCGTCTAAAACCATGCTCAGTATAGTCGAGAGTGATAGAGGTAGATGGAAACGAACCCGCATTGCTGCGGCGACGCCGTCCAATTCCACCCGGAAGCCCTTCACTTTGACCTGGTCATCTGCCCGTCCAAGATGATCCAGTTGCCCATCGCTGCGCCAGCGACCAAGATCCCCAGTGTTGAACATCATCGCGTCGCCGCCAACAAAAGGATCGGGGCGGTAGCGCTCAGCGGTCTTGTCCGGGAGGTTGAGATAGCCGTTGCTGACGCCAATACCGCTGACCCACATGCAACCAGTCTCGCCGATGGCGACGGGTCGCGTGCTCGAGGGATCGGGCGAGAGCACGTACACATTCGTGTTCGGGATAGGCTTCCCGATGGACAAGGGATAGCCAGGCGTGTGTGGCTGGACAGTGTTGCAGATCGAGATTTCGGTGGGACCACAGCAGTTACTGAAGTTGGTGTAGCGAGCCCACTCGTCCGCGAGTGCTGCACGTAGGTTAAAATCATGCCCAAATAATCATGACAAAAGGACATACCTTGCGGGCAAGGTTCGCCTAGAAGCATCATGAACACTACACACGGTAAAGAACAGAAAGGAAAACGCACCTCCGACGATAACGTTGCGGATCGTAGGATAATCGGCAGGTTCGTGCGATGCGAGAATGCTCGGAGTGGCGATGACGACGTGGACAGTCTTCATCAGCGCGATCCACTCTCGTTTGGTGTTTCCCCGCAAGCACAGAGTGCATCCGTTATAAAGCGAACCCAGGATCTCCCAGGCTCCCATATCGAAGGCGATGTTGAGGAACTGGCCGACTCGGAGGCCTGGCCGCATACCGACTTTCGATAGAGGGCCAGAGAGGACTGCAAAGTTTGTTAATAGCGTCGAAAGGAGATTCGGCGTGAGTGACATACCATTTGTGACCCCACGATGCCGCACATCGACGCCCTTGGGAACACCAGTGGTACCTGTAATACGGTATCAACGCCGGCCGACATTCCTGGACTAGCTCAGCTTACCAGAAGTATAGATGACATATGCGCCTGGAGACCGAGGTGAGAGAAGGAGACATGGTGTGCAAGTCCAACGCACCATCTGAATGAACCACAGTCGCGTCCTCGAGTCTGCTGCCATCTGCATTGCAGAATTCGTCCGCCTGAATAACCTCCTCGAGATCCAACGTCGGGACGACGCTGGAGTCGACGCGGTGCACGAATTCGCTCATGGCCAGTACAACAGTCGGGTTTGCGTCGTTCAGCACATAGCTCAGCGTCGAGTCCGTGATCGTTACGGCGTCCAAGGGCACGTACTGTCCGCCGCTCTTCAAGACGGCCAGAATAGCGACGACCAAGTAGATCGAGCGTTTAGCGAGAACGCAGACTTTCTTCCCTGGGCAGATGCCCAGAGAACGAAGGCGGCGGGCGAGGCGGTTGGCTTGGATTTCTAGTTGACCGTATGTCAACGAAGCATTAGTGAGAGTGTGCTCGACAGCAATAGCGTCGGGCTGCACCCGTGCATAGTGTTCAAAAGAATGATGAATGACAGGTATTTCGACCTGTCTTTGAGGGCCAAGTCCGTAGCGATAAAAGCGGGAGACGTCCTTCGGCGAGAGCGTCGAGAGCGCAGTCACAGCAGGATAGGAGAGTGTCTGGATAGAGATGGAAGCGACGCGAGTGCGAGGACCTGAAGTGACGGTGGTGGTGACAGTTGCCATTATGGGTGGTGAGAGTGTGTGTAGTTCCAAGGAGGTGGAGGAGGAGGAGAGGCGGATGACGACGTATCAGAGTCCCGGGGCTTTTAACACCTGGCGGAGTAAAACTGATCCGCTGTAATCAATGACCCTGAGTCGCCTCCTTTTGCCGCGAAGTAACCGCCTGCCGATTACCTTCTGCTCATGGACTGCGCGAACGGGGGACATTCCCCGCGGAGGAGGGCGACGGCCGTGCGAATATAAGAGACTGAGATTATGTGCTGGGCAAAGTAGAGAGCGAGAGCTTGGCCAGGCACATTGACAAGTGCGTGATAGGGACTCGAAGCCGTGCCGAATATATTAACCTACAGTGATCCGGCGACAAGTGGAATTCTCAGACAGTAGCAGAATTCAAGCATCCGAGTTTTGAACGGTCCGAGACGAGTCCTTGGATTTAGATTGGGAAAACCAGCCGCTTCTTTGCGCCGGACGATGGTCGAGACAGCAAATGAGAATGCCAGCTAACTGTACATTACGGAGGTGAATGACTCCAGCAGGTCTTGCATTCAGGTGGAAGAAAGTCAGCGAAACCTGTGCACTCAATTGAATACACTGCCATGTTCTCCGTTGCCCCTGGGGCTGAGGTCACGATCAAGTCCGACACCCGGGCTTTTAGGGCACGATGGTAGAACGAACAGAATCGCCCAAAATGCAGATGGGCGCTCTGCCGCGCTCAAAAGGCGGCCAAGATTAGTGTTGCCGCGGCTCGGCTTCCGGCGGCTAGCCGGTTCCGAGCCGATTGATTTGAGCGGGAATTAGCACCAACCCACCTTCACAACTTGCGACTTCAGAGACCCAAATAACGCCTCTTGCATTGGAAACCTTCAGTTTGGAGTCCACGGGCGCCAGGCCTCAACGGCTCGCTTGGCTTAGCCGAACCGAGCCAGCCGTAGCCAGCCGGCGGCAACACTACCAAGATGCATGTTGTTGACAACTGAGGTGGTGAATGCGACGAGCCTGAGATGCCACGGACGCGAGAGTGGACGACGATGGAGAGCACTGAGCAGAGACAAAGATGGTGTTTGCTTTTGGTTTGCTTGGTGTTTGCAGAAAGCGGGAGACAGCGTGGGATTCAACCAAGACAAGTGTCAACATCAAGTTGAATCTTAAATCGGAATTTCTCTTGTTTACGGCGGAATATGCATCGAATGAGAACAAAAGGTCTAACGTTCTATCAAAAATTCATTGGTACCACTGGGATAACTATGGAGCTACCCTCATTCTAATTTCTAAGTGGGACGTGTAAAGAACGAAATCGCAATTTGGCGCGTCACATCGTTTTCCAAACTAGGGGAACGTCTTGCAGAAATCGAAATCATCTACACCATACGCAGAGTGTGAGTGGCAATTTTAGGAACAAAAATCCCGACTTACCAATATCCCCGGGCCAGAAAAACTCACTTCCACTCATGCCGACGCCCACCATCAACCGCAAGCCCTGCGCGATAAGCTTGGCACATTCCACCCTGACCGACCGCAGGAGCCAGTCACCATGGTCGATTCTCTCCTTTGTATCTACCTCCGTGGCGTTGAGCATACGTAGATACTCTAACCCGCGGTGTTCTTCGGTTTGTTCCAGTGTCAACTGTACAGACTGCAGTGGTGGTGCAAAAGGCCCAACGCCGTTGCGGCGCAGCTGCAGCAGGTTGACAAAGGCCAGATAATCGAATGTTTCATAAGCGGCAGAAATCGAGAGCGTCTGGAGGTGGGGAAGGAGGGGACTCGAGCTCAGGGCGTGTAGGAGTCCGTATGTGCTGCGGTCCTTATCAGTGTCGATGGTCAAGGAAGTGAGATGCGGGACAGCATTCAGACAGGCGACGAGCCCCGGCTCATTTCCGTGCCAAAAGGGAACGCCGAGATGCTCGAGGGCACAGGAGGATCTTGCAAGGAGGGGCAGCAACACCGGAAAGACGGTGTTGTAATGATCTGTATGGACATCCAGTCGACGCAGGCCTGGGAGGGTGAGACGCGAAACGTCCCGGATATCCACCCGACGAAGAGCAAGCGATTGGAGATGCGGCACCACAAGGGGGTCGGTGGATTGTCCGGGGGCGGTATTGCCTCCGACCTTTAGATTCGCGCTGAGATGCATAAGGCGGGGGAACCGCTGCAGTATGCTCAAAACGGTTTCGAAAAGGACGCCGTGAACCTCGATGGTCGTCAACGATGGGTAGAGGTCCGAAGTCAAGTCGGGCGTGTCGTTGAGAATCGTGAGTGCCGAGAGGGACGGGGAGTTCCGGAAGAACGAAAGGCAGTGGTAGTCGTCCCGATGGTCATCGCGGGGGATGCCGAGCCTTTGAAGACTCGGGAACTTCATGCCAGTCTCCGCAAGCAATTTAAAACTCTCCCAATCAAGGTCGAGCTCGAGCGTGCTGATCTGTCTGGCGACGGAGGAAAGCAGGGGTATGAGGGGACTGAACGCTTCCTGGGGGGGCGAACGGATTGTAACGGAAAGCGGAGCTCCTTTGGCCCAGATGAACCACTGCTCAAGCAGCATGAGTGGTGCAGCCGGAACGGGATCCCCATAGCGTTGAGAGAACCAAAGGTCGACGGAGGCCCAAAGCCTGCACGACGAGATGGCAATCTCCCGCCATTGCCGGCACACCTGCGTGAGTAGAAGCGGCGGCGCCTCGCGCGAAGGACGCACACGGCCATGAGCCGGGAGACATGCCACGAAAATCCGCGAAGTAATTTCCGCCGGGAGAGCCAGCACAGGGTAAGAGATAACGGCGAGCTGCGTCTCAAGGTCACCACGATCTAGGTAGAGGATATCGAGTTGTGTCTGCTGGTGCATAACCGCCAATCTGAGCTCCGCAAGAGATCTCTCGCGATCCAAGATTCCCGATTTGGCTTTGTCTAGCTTTTCACGCAGCTGAGGATGAGATGAAACGGCGCCGGGACTATCAACAGAAGCCCCCGAAGCCAGGTCGAGAGATATACGCTCGAGCAGTGCATCGTTGTGGCCGCAGTTGGAGCAGATAGACATGGTGGTGGAATGGAAGAACAAAGAAAGTAACGACTGTCACACGGTGACTTGAAGGCGTGTTAATGTGTCACTTGCCGAGCGGAAGGTGCCGAAGGTCGTCCAAATTCGAGAAGAAAATCCCTGATGTGTAACAATACACCGGGAGCTTTCAGCAAATCCCTCACGCTTTTCGTTGATTAGTTTATTTGACTGGGACCTGGATTTTTCAATTTAAATTTTTGCATGCGTTCGAAACTTACAACACCTCGTAGTAGTCTTATCCGCCTGTGCTCCCGGTGTTCACGGAAATGTTTCACAAAAGTCTACATTCGGGATTGTGAGCGCGCGAATCGACCGGTGCAAGATCCAGGCTCACCGATATCTGCCTCTGGCCAGACGTAGCCGCGACCTTCGAGAGTTGCCCTCAACTTCAAACCCTGGGCACTAAGCTTATCGAATTCAACTTTGACCGGCTCCGGAAGCCAGTAGTCTTCGGCTGGCGTGTCTACGTGATGTTGCGTCAATTTCAGCTGCGCAGATTCCACACGAACAAGAGGGCTCATATCGGCGCTTCGCAGCTGTAAGAGTTGCGTGAAGCCCATGTAATCGAAATCTTCATACGTGGCGGATATTTGGAGTGTCTGGAGCTGTGGAACCACGGGAGGGTAGCAGTTGACCATTCGCATGAAGCGATGGTCCTCCAAGTAGGGTACGTCGAGGTGCAAGGAAGTAAGAGTCGGTACAGCTTTAAGACAGTCCAGGAAGTCGCTCGCGCTGTCCTCTGGTCCAATCTTGAGAGCTAGATGATCGAGGACGCAGGACGATCGTCCAAGGAAGGGCAGTAGGGTCGAAAACAGTGTATCATTCATATCGAGCTCCAATCGACGCACGCCGGGAAGAGTTAGAAAATCAATGTCAGACGCGCGAATGATCAGGGACTGAAGCTGTGGAACCAGAAGGGGCTGGTCGCCAAAATGTGGGGGCGTATCGTCGTTGACATTTGCCCCAAAATGTAGTAGTCGGGTGTATTGGCGTACAATGGTCAAAACAGCGCGGGAAGAAACAACGCCAAGTTCGACGCTGGTCATCGAGGTTGGAAACGGAGACGGTTGGCTCGGCTGAACTCTGAGTTCCATCAGGGAGGGGGCGCGGCTAAACGCGGACAGAGGATGGAAGTCGGGGGTGCGACGGTTATATGAGAACACCGCGAGTCGTTTGAGATGGGGAAATACGATGTTATCCTGCTCCAGATACCGAAAGTCTTTTTCGGTAAGGTTGAGCTCGAGTGTGTGAAGCCGTGCGGCGACGGAGGAAAGGAGGGTCAAGAGCGGTCCGGGCATGTCGTTCCATACTGCGCGTATTGTTACCGATAGTGGCCTTGTATTTGCGCGTGAAAAGCAGGTATCGAGCAGGGAAGGGGCCAATTATTCTCCACGTCACCGTGGTATGGAAAATACAGATCGGCGGAAGTCCAAAGCTCGGACGAGGAGATAGCAATGTACCGCCATTGGCGGCAGATCTGCGCCAGGAGCAGTGGAGGGGCGCTGGGCGTAGGTCGCACGCGTCCATGATCCGGGAGACATGCTGCAAAAATCCGCGATATAATCTCGGGCGGGAGGGTGAGGACGGGGTAGACGATGTGGGCGAGCTCCATCTGCAGTTCACGCTGCTGAAGTTCGAGCGCCTCGAGGTACGTTTGCTGCCGCAGAGCCGCTAATCTGAGCTGTGCGAAACAATTCTTGTGCCGCAGGATTGTCGAATTGACTTTAAATAACTGTGCTCGGAGCTGAGGGGGAGCAGACGACGATATACCGTGATTATCCAGAGGGGCATCTGGCGGGCGGAGAGACAGACACTCCCTATCGTTGTGGCCGCAGTTCAGACATGGTGGCACGAAAGAAGGCGAGTCACGCTGTGACGTGTAACTGAAGCGTGTCCAGTGATTGCACGGGAAGTACCGAAGGTTGAATTATTTAATTAATTCTAACGGTTGCCTCGACGCGTCCGCCACAGAGAGGAAAACCCGGATTAATCCTTCCACGCCGAATGTGGTCCGAGCTCTGGGTAACCAGGACAAGTCCCCGCCATACATTGATGCGGTAATAACGTCAATTCCATCGCCGCTCGCGTTCTCGTGAAGAACAACCACAGGTTTGTCGTAGCGAAGGCGACTGAAGAAGAGACCTCGCGCTAGCGGCAGAATGAAAATGGAATCAGAAGAGGGGAAGTTGATGGGGAGAACGGCAGACAGAAAGTTGGACAGAAAATACAAAGGGCATGGAGTCTGGACCGCTTCCCACCTCAGATTTACATCAGAATTAGCAGCGGTTTATACTTGTACAACCAGAGCGGACCTCCGAAGGCTTCAAACTGCTGGAAAATTTCGAACACAGCGATAGCGGCATATGCCGATGAGTCATTGATGCGCAGTTGTTAGTTTGATCTCCGTCTGATCTCCGTGTGGGCGACGCGACTTGCTTTTGACCACCACATGCATCTCCCCGTGCTTCCGCTTAGTCTCCTTATCTTGCGCACATTCGCTTCCCAGACTCCCTTCCAGAATGCAATCCACACAAAAACTCCAGCGCCGACTCTGCCAGTGGGGTGGCAAGATTTGAATGCCGCGCCTGATCCAAATGCGACAAGTAATCTCATTTTCGACACCGTGAACTCGGTTCTGCAACATTGGCCCCATACGCGCTATAGAAACGGTATACTCCTTTGCCTTTTAGCCGTATTCAACCCCAAATTGACTTCTTTTATCCAATGCGAAGGCCACAACGTCATCCCAAGCACAGTGCCGGTTGGTACGCTCCTTTACCACGGCCGGCCCAACAGCAGCCTGCCTACTGTTCCAGAATGGACCGCCACCGATCCCGAACATGCATATCCGTTCTGTGGTGAGGATGACAGCACAAATTCCACGATGAGTGGATGCTGGCAGCTTACCTTGGTGGCAACGCGGCCGTTAAAGGTACTGTACTTCGACGGATCCAGTGCAGCAAATATGAGGGACCCCAGTACCAGTGGGACCCTCGATGCGCAGGATTTGATTATCTGGGGCAAAGTCGATCATGAACGGTGGCGTGATGAGCGAGGCAGGATCACCGACTTGTGTGACTGGGGACGCGATTTCGGTCTCGACGGGTTCGCGCGGTTCGTGTCCCCAATGCTTCCAGTCCTTCCCCGCTGACCTTTATGCATGGCAGAATGGAGATGGATTTGTGAGTCTGCGCCGCAAATCCCTCCGAAAATGGTCTGATCGCACATAGCGAGGTTATGCTTTGTGATTTCACCCAGGGCGTAAAACTTGTTTCGGCAGACCTTTTGGCCGCATGGTGGAAGCGATCAATCTCCGCACCCTTGTGGCCGTCTGCCATCTACGATCCACATCCTCCTTCCTCTCCTGAACGTCCGCCACCAAGGAATGACCCGGTGGCTTCCCTCCTCATCTTCCAAACAATCTACGCGGGTTCATGGCACAACCGATATCCAGGCGAAGGTCGCATCGTGCTTGATATCACACGATTTATTTCCTTCTACGACACCGCACTCGTGCCATCACTCGTTGCCCAACGGCTGGGACAGGAGCGCTGGGATCATCGACTGGACGGTATTTCCCCAACTGATCTGGCGGCGGTGACTACACGCCTTAGAGAAGTTCTCACTCCGGGCCTGGATCATGCGGGGAGCGGAATCGACTGGCAGACATTGTTTCGGGTGGTAGTGGACCGCTACGCAGACCGTCTCGAGCTTCTCACATATCTGCTAAACACCACAAACGCAGCGAATATGGACGAACGCGCCCTCGTGATACAGAAGCAGCTCCGTGTCATGCTGACGCCGTACATTCTGTACACTGCACGCCCCTCCTCCCCCTCTTCCGACACCATCGACGACACATGGGCGTACCCTGTCTGGCAGGGATGCGCGACGAAGCACACGGCATATATCCATGGAAATGCGGCGCTGCAAGCGCGACTTACGCAGTCTGAGCGAGTCCTGCTACGCTCATTCGACGAGACCAATCGCGAAATTTGCAGAGTGATCGTGCGCATGTGGGTTGCGGGGGTCCGTGCGGGTGTCGATCCGCTCATCCAGGTCGAGGAAAGCCGCAGGCCCGCAAATCACAGTGTCTCACCTACGGTGGAGGGCTGGCGTGCAGCCACCGTGGCCCTTATGCAATGGCTCGATTGGAGCGTGTGGGTCAAATGTCGGCCGGCGTGTGGCCCCGAGGTACGCGAAATTATTTCCTTTCGCTGTCGTTTTCATTCATTCTGTGTAGGAAATGTGTTACCTCCCGACGTGGCCGTTCTTTCACGATCCGGAGTGGAAAGATGATAGATGGAAGCGGCCACAGCCTCGGTGCATCCGCAGATTTGAGCCGTACTCACAGTTGTGAGGGCATAGAGGCACATTTCAATCTAGATTTGAGTAGACCGTTGCACTAATTTACAAGTCCAGTCCCAGGAAGTCGAAACGGATGAAAATCTACCACCTCCAAACCTGCTAGCGAGTAATTCTGCAGTACAGTCATCATCTACTTCACGGTGTCGTATCTTGCGCAAGCACACCTCGATGCCTCGTCTTGGTCTTTCCTTTGTCTTTACTGAAGATTACTGCGTCGTCTCCCACAGATGCATCCATGTTTGATCCATGTTTGATTTGACCCTGTTGGCAAATGAAAACAGGTGACCGAATTGGCCACGGAGCCAACGGTCGGCGCCAATTCGGACAACAGTTAAACACAACATGTTGGACCTACTCGTCGAATTTTGGTCGAATCCTCGTGGGTTTTCTGCATCGTCAACTTCATCGTCTGACAGAGATTGCCGAAGGCGATGCCCTGACATCGACGATCGAAGTGTGATTGCCGAGTTGCAATTGCCGACCGGATGCCGCTCTTGTGTCGTTCAAACGTTCAAGGTTTGACTTTCTCTCAGATCTTCCCGAGTGGGCGCTGCCACTCATTGCTTGGGCCCATTTTCTTCTGGCTACGAACATCTTGGATTTTCAAACACAACAATCGAACAATCTGCAGATCTGGCTTGAATTCTGATCTGTCGCTTCCTGTTGCCATGCAAGGCATCATCACGATATCTCGCCCTTCTTTTCCTTCGTACAATCGAGTCGAGACTGCGCTATGCATCGTCGCGCTGTGCCTTCGCTGGAGCTGGCTCATCAGGGCGCGAGTACCGAGACCTTTGGGGACGAGAGCCCCGCCACTCCTATAAGGTCTCGCGAATCCCTCTTTCGGACGCGGCCAGAACCAGGAGGTAAAGAATTCCACATTGTGCCGCCCAAGCCTCACTCTCATTCATAAAGGCCGCAGCTCATCGTTACTCCCGACATCCGGTGTATTGTCTATCTGTTCTCTGATTCTGCATTCCCTCCTCGTCGTCATCCATGTCATCCTCCTCGGCACTTGGGCGAAGGGGCTGGAGCACCGTGTCACCTTCTCGCTCAAGCACCAGAGGATAGCTTCGTTCCTGATCACGGCTATATCTACGGCGATTGGAACGGTACGTGGCGGCAAGAAAATTTGAGCTGTGTTGAACTCAACTAAATGCCAAAGGTGTATTCTGCCTTGCTTGTCTTTATCACTCAGACGCTATCGATGCGCCGCAGTCTCCGGCGAGAACAAACACTAACGGCAACGCACGACGGCGCCGCCGCCTGGGCGGGAATTGGCTCTGCCGCTGTTCAACTGTGGAGCCAAAAAGCCGTTTCCGCCTCAATTATCGGTGTTTTCGGCACCTTTTGTTATCTAGGTACGGCTACCCATTTGTGCCCATATCAAATTCACTTATTATCGTCCACCATGGCATAGCGGCTGTGCTCGTAATGCATATAACCACTCCCGCTCTATTCTCCCTGGAGACCTTCAACGCGTCCCGCACCGTCCCCGTCCAGACACGGGGGGTACCAAGCTTCAATTGGTCGGATTCGCCTGGTTTCGACATCATGTAGGTGGTAGATTATCAACGTGTATTTAATTCAACTCCCCGCACACAGTGACACTCTGTACACCTTCCTTCCGCAGCCACTCTCCCAATTACCCTCCGTTTTCACCGGCGCCGTAACCACGCTGGGACTACACAATGGTACCATCTACGACGTGTTAGCTACGACTGACGGGGTAGGCAACGTTTCCGTGCCCGGGACCGGGTTCAACATCAGCTGCGGTTATCTCCCCGACGTCACGCTCTCCCCGCTGGAAAATACGACCTCGTGGAATGCGACTTGGCCTGCACTGGCGCCCTATTACCAGATGATTTATGCGACCCGTACGTTCCTCTCCACTCCAAGGTAGAATATATCCAGTCCTCACTTTCAACTAGAACCAGGTCTGATCGTCCCCATCAACCGCACCTTCCTCGACGCCCTGCTCTTCTACACCACCATCCCAGTGGTGGACTCCGCCCTCACGCGCGGGCAAATTTACACCCTCACTCCGCCACTGAACAACGCAACCTCAACTATCCAGATCATCGCCTGCTCTCAGTCACGGATAAATCAAACAGCCATCGTCGACGCCCAAACTCGCAAAATTGTCCCAGGAAGCCTGAAGCCCGAGCTGGAGAAGAGGACCTCCACATGGTCTGCGTACGCGGGGCCGCTAGACATACTCGGCGGGTCTACGGCAACGGACTCGCCCGGACTGAACCCAAACACAACCGATAATATGTTTCTGAACCTCGTGCGTCACTCGCTTGTGACGAGAAAAGCATCAACTGACACAATAGCCACTTAGTGGAGCATGTGGTATTCTCTGATACCTACGAGCGACTTCCCCCTCGTTGTATTCTCGGAGCAGATGCTGTCGCTCGCAGATTTGTGAGTTTTAAAATGTCTCCCAGCCGCTGCTGACACTTGTTCCCTCACAAGGCGATTGAACCAGTTGCTGAACACGGTCGCGTTCACCGATCGCCCCCAGAACGTGTCCCTCCACGCGCTGGAGAACGCGGTCTCGACAATCGTCGCCGCCATGTTTTGGACGCGTGAGCTTGTTTCTCCCTCCTCGCGAGAAATAATCACGGAGAACTTCCCTGGTATTAATATTGTACACAGTCGGCAACATCCCCCCGTCACACGGGTTTATCGTGGGCACACCCGACGCTGACGGGCATATTGTCAACGCGATCACAGACTTGATCCCTGCTGCTGATTTAAGTGCCCACCCGACCCTGGAGCTGATATTTAATAGACCATTCCTGCTGACCGGGAGTGCGGACGTTACCGTGGTCCAGACTGAGACACGTTTAGATGTGTGTATCGTACAATGTCTCCGCAATGACACTGACGCCGACATGGTCTTTTCACAGTTGAGTATAATCGCCGTACGTCCACTCGCCCTCTCGCCCTTGTATTCGGCTCAGGACTCAAAATTACAGGTGGTCACTGGCCTCTTTGTATCCGCTCTCCTCTTCATTCTCTCCCTGCCGTCCTCGCTCTTCTCCTTCCCGCGCTTCCGCCGTGGTAGCGGTGGCGGAGGTGGAAGTGCAGTTGCAGAGGCGGCAGAGCTTTCAATTGAGGGCACGGGTCTGCTGCATGCGATATGGCTATTCAGAGCACATCCAGAGCTCGAGCCGCTGCTACGACAGGTCGCGCACCCAACGCAAGAGAATCTTCGAAGGGCAGGAATGCTGCGTACGAAGCTAGTTGGGGCGGATAGCGGAAGTGAGTCTTTCTTGATGATGAGGAGGAGCGGGAAGGGAAACGAGGAGAGTTGACCTTTGGAGCCTCATGGTGGCAGTAGTACCCGTGTTGTACAGATAACGCATACCAGACATGAATCAGCCCCATGGTGCGCCCACACCGACAGTGCAAGAAATTTGATTCACATTCTTATTCAACCTTCCTGCCATCACAACCGAGAATACTAACAGCGCTTCTTTATTTCGATTTTGAGCCCAGAAACGAGAGCCCATATACGGGACGCAGCGGCCGAGGCTCACAATCCCAACTAATTAGGCAGGATACTCTGCTATCAGCTTAGCCCATGCCGGGCGCGTTGTAAGTTCGTTCCACCGACTCAAAATAAATCATAAAAAAAAACGATCAACAGAGAGAGAGAGAGATAAGGACCCACCGAGTCACATTGGGTCGTTCGTCGCTCGTCATAATATTATTCCCGTTTTGTGCGAGCCGTGGGGCGTGGCTGAAGTGGAATAGATCTGCGAGCGAATATTCCTGTCCGACCGCGAGCAAATCAGTGTCTGACCCCACTTGGTGCCAACTACTTACATCGCCTCCTAGGAACTTGTGTTTCCCGAGGATAACCTCGTACACGTCGAGTACCGCAGCAAGCCCCGCGAGGGCCTCATACATGACGGCTTGATCGAAGGGCAGGCCACGGCGCCTGCGATAATTCAGAGGTGGAAACGGTGCACATACACCGTGATTAGACTCACTTTTTTTCACCTTCGCGGAACAACTCCAGGAGCGCAGGCAGAAAGTTAGCCGACTCCACCGCGGCACCCTGCTCGACCATGGCGCGTTCCTTCAAGCCTCTGGGAAACAGGTCTGGACCTTGGTCCGCATATTTTTCGGCGAGGTAACGACAGATAGCGCGGCTTTCATAGACGATAAAGCCGTCGTCGTCCTGCAATTGATGCATACGTAAATTACTAGGGATCGTACACGAGGGGTTCCACTGACGATTACTGGCACATGGCCGAAGGGATGCGTGGCCAAAAATTCGGGCCTTTTTCTGTTCCTTGGCCTTCAAATCAAAAGGCACCATTTCAAACGGAATCTCCTTCTCCGCGAGAAGAAGGTAAACGAGAGCGCTGCCGCCACCGGGGTAGGGTACTGCATAGAGTTTGAGAACCATGGCGGGCAAGTTTCAAGTCGAATCACTGTTGAGGAAGGTGAATCAATGCGAAGGTTAAATACTGTTGAAGGGATCGAATGCGAGACAGAGGAGAAATTCGACCCGTCACGTTTTGCACCCGTTTCGCGACGGGTGTAAGCAAAAAAGGAAATTTTGATCACTTTTTCTGCTTTTTCACTCGCATGGGGTCGGATTCCGCTTCAAACCGGATACCCAACGCGCATCGTTTGGCCTCAAAATTGTGCCAAACGGGTCATTTTTGACGGTGATACAATCAAAAGACGGGTGATGCGACGGGTGTAAACCCGTCGACAGAGCAGCACAGCCGTTGCACAGCAGCGGTCGTCATCCGGGGTCAGAGTCATCATGCTTACATCAGGTCGGCGAGAGGTGAGTTTGGAGATGGGACAGAACTCAAACTCGCGAGCTCCAAGGTAATAAATCGTACCCAAAAATGCCAACTTGAATAACTGAAGCCAGACTCGATAGTAAACAGGAGTAATTGAACTCACGGATTCTCAAGAGCATGAGTTCCGGTGATGGCGCATCTGAAACGGTAACATTCATCAACTACCTGAGAGGCGCGTGTTGTGATATGGCAAGAGGTACGAAGCCATACTGATGTCATATGGGAAAGTGAACTGGTACGGGATACGATACGGGAATTAGAGACGTACAGCACATGGACTGCTGGTACGGAAGGTAAACCGTGGATACGGAAAGTGAACCGTGGGATACGGAATTACTATATACGTATGCAACCATGAGGCGACGCTGTTGTCACGGTGGGCGATCTGAACGGGCGAACCGGCTGTCGAGTGGCTTGCAAAAATATCCATCCCCAACGTTTCTCTCTGGACACGACGGTGAATACGCAAGGCCGTGCTATTCTGCGACTTGCCTCTGACCACGGCCTACGGATCATGAATGGAGACCTCCATTTTGGAAATGGCTCGTGGGGCTGGACATACATGCAAGAACGCAAGGTGCCCAAGAAAAAGCGCGGGACCCAAGCTGCGGACGCGACACAGGCGGGACAGCAGCCTGCAACTCGCATTCATAGTTCGGTCCTCGACTACGGCCTTTGCGACATGGCAGCAGCAGCAATGGTGGTCTCGTTCGAAACGCTTCCGGTGGATCCAAAATGGTCAGATCACGGTCCGATCGTACTGCGAATGAAGATTCCAGACCTACCGGCAGTAACCAATCCTGGGAGAGCGCACCTTCAGGAAAAGCTGCGGGAGTCAGACGAGAGCGACGCATACCTGGATGTGCTCATGCGCGAGACGCTGGCTTCTACAAAATCTCCGGAGCAGAAAAGGTCGGCTTACTATGGGCCCGTTTACGATCCCGACGTCGCTGGCCTGAAGGTTTATACGGACGGCTCTTGCTTCGATAACGGCACTCCCGAAGCCCGTGCCGGAGCAGGGGTGTATTACGGCCCATCGAACAGCGGCAACATGTCGTTGCGCGTAACCGGGAAACAGACAAATAACAGAGGGGAGCTTCTGGCTATTCTATGCTGCCTCTCGACAGCCCCTGCTTGGAAGCGGCTAGATATCTACTCTGATTCTGAGCACTCAATTCGCTCAATTGTGTACTGGGCACCTGGCAACGCTGAGGCGGGCTGGAAATGTGCCAATGCCGATTTACTGAAGGATATTACATCGTGGATAAAATTCCGGTCTGCACCGGTTCATTTCTATCATGTGAAGGCGCACTCGGGGAATCACCACAACGACGCCGCCGACGTCGCTGCAAAGGAAGGCGCAAATCTGCCCTTGCCTGCTGCTGAGTATGTAACCTGTCCCGCACCCGACGCACCGTTCCGACTGGAAATGCCGCTTGAGTTGGAAAAGGTGTCATGCAACATCCCGGAAATGGTAGCTCAGCCCGCGCCTGGTCGCAAACCAGGTGTGCTGGATGATATTCCAAACGACCCCCATGACCCTGCAGTTCATCGTAACCGGTCTGCGCATCGCGCAATTCAACGTGGTCATTTGAAGCGCCTGACGGACGCGTCGTCTAATTCTGCGGCATTCTGGAAAGTGTATCGGAGTATGGCAGACCCCAAACCAAGGCTGCCGGCTGTCTCATTGTCTGATCTTGCAAACTGCTTCGAGAAGCGCATGAACGCTCCAGCCGAGCCCCCTCCTGAGTTCAACTTGGATCGCAAGCGTGTGGTGGAGGCACGCGCCGAAAATATTCCGAATCCATCCAAGGAGCCTCTTCCGCAAAATGCGTCCCTCGGTCGCAGGGTAACGGAGGAGGATATGGAGTGGGCAAAGGACCATCTGAAAGGTCATTATCGAACTGCAGTGGGCCTGGATAGGAAGCATTATGAGGAGATACTTGCAATCGACAACGACATACTCTGTAAACTCATCAATGAATGCCTGGACCGCAACGACGCCCCGTTGGTGTGGTTCACGACCTTGATAGCCGCGATCCCCAAGAAAGATAAACCACTTTCAGAGGCGAATAGCTATCGGACGATAGGTCTGGAGAGCTGCTTCTTGAAGTTGGTTTGCTTGCTGATTCACAAGCGGATCTACTCTTGGGCTGAGGAGAAGGGGATAATCCCTCCGTCACAGAACGGATTCCGGGAGGGATATCGGACGAATAACAACTGTTTCGTCTTGCGGTGTATGATCGAGAGAGCCCGCGCAGAAGGCCGCACTCTGTGGGTCGCATTCCTCGACATCACCAACGCTTTCCCTTCGACGAATCGCGATCTGCTGTGGGTGAAGCTGTACAATATGGGCATTACGGGAAAGCTGTTTGACTGGATGCGAATGCTGTACGGGCGGATGGAATATGTGGTCACGATGGGCGGCGCACAGTCCGAGATGTTCACGTCTGACATCGGAGTCTTGATCGGTGATCCCATTTCTCCGACTTTCTGGGACCTGTTCTTTGCCGACTTCAAGCTTCATCCGGACGCTGATGATGTCCTGCTACTGAACATTGTCATGTCTCACTTGGAGCACGCGGACGACATGGCCATTGTCTCCTACAGCCCGGCAGGTCTTCAACGGCATCTCAAAACTTTTGGACACTGGTGCGGAAATAATCTCCTCGAGGCCAACGCCTCCAAATCTTGGGTAATGGTCTTTGGCCCGGTGCCAGCCACACTCCCGCGCTTCACTCTCAACGAGCATCTGGTCAGATACACGGACTGTTTTTGCTACGTTGGCGTAACCTTTCAATCCACGCATCGTAATATCTTTAAATCTCACTATATTGCCAAGGCCTCTAAGGCGCGCAAATCAGGGTTCGCTGTCTTAGGCATCGAAGCCTTCATAGGTGAACTGCCCCCAAAGGAAGGCCGGCTCTTATACATGGGCTGCGTCGACTCGCATTTGACGAGCGGCGCCGACATCATCATTGACGTTGATGATGGTGCCCTGGCGCATCTTGAGAAGGTTCAAACGGCTTTCTTGCGCCGCCTCCTTGGCCTGGGGCCTTACGCGATTCGCGCGCCGCTTTTTACCGAACTTGGACTGGTTCCAATACGTTACCGCCGACTCATTTTGGCGATCAGATACCTCGGCTACCTCATCAGTCTGCCTCCTGCTCATTATGCCCGTGCTGCTCTGGAAGACTCGTTTCTCCTGTTCTGCGAGGGGAAGCAGGGGTACTGGATGGACCTCCATTGCGCTCTCCGCAAACTCCCGTTCCCTATCACGCTTCCTCCCCTTACGGCTTTGACCCTGGAGTCGTGTACGGCGCTCGGAAAGGCCGTGTACACATCTGCCATGAAGTTTTTGGACTCCAAGGTGGAGAACTCGGCGCGTCTCTATCTCCTTCACGACAGACACGAGCCGTTGGAAGACGAGCCTTCCCGCAAGATCACCGTCGTCCTGCGCCACTACTTGGATCTCGTGGTCAACGCGAAGCACAGGAAGGCACTGACTCGTCTCCTGGTCAGTCAGCACCCACTGGCTGTTGAGAGAATGAGGTACAAACAGCGGTACCATCGGGAGGATGTTCCCCGGCACTGCCGGCTTTGTCGTTTTGGCTGCGGTGTGGTTGAAACAGTCGAACACGCGTTGTTCTTCTGCACCGGCACAGTGGAGCTGGCTGAGTGCCGTGGGATGTTCATTGACACCGTGCGGGACATGGAGCCCCGGATTCTCACCGTGACACCTTTAAATGGGACCGAGATCCTGCGAGCGCTCGTTTTCCGGAGGGACACCGTCTGTCAGATTGCGAAATTGGCACACAAGATTTTCGCAATCTTCAAGGAGGAGCCGATGGTCTGGCCTGTGGGCGTGTAAGTTTTATGTTCGGTAATTCTTTCTAGCTGGCGTTTAGTTGCCCGAGATCTACCGCCTCTTTGAAGGTGAGCTCGTCGACGGTGATTGGATGCTGGCGTAGTCCAGTACATTATTTTTTGGGCCGATGTACTGCAGTCTACAACCTGGCACGTTCCGAAATGGGACCACACTGGGCTTGAAATTTATCCAGAGTCTTATCCATGCGTACAGACACTACGGATACGGGGAAAGTAATAAAGAGTACGGACACCCAGGCATTCATACTTATCACCGGGTACGGTAATTTAGGGTATATAAGGAGGGCGTTTAGTACAGTAATAAACAGGCTCGATTCCCCCACCACATCAGGCTCACCTCGAGAACACACAGCCTGCTCACCTCATCTGTGCATCTCAACCCCATATACCACAACAGCGCGCGCCCTACTCGTTTTATAACCGTCGTGGCTCAGAAAACTCCGACATATGGGAAGGTTTCGCAAACGTCTATGCATGATTGTGAGTAAGCCACATTGCCGTTGAGAGAGAGCTATAGACTCACCCTTGTCGCCCTCAGGCCAACAGTAACCGCGAAAAGTGACCACCAATTTTAACCCTTGCGTGACGAGCCTTTCCAACTCCTCCTTGACCGACTCCGGGAGCCAGTTATCATTCTCCACTTCCAAGTCAAAAGCATATTCCTCGAAACTGAGCCGCGCAGATTCTAAGCACGCCAAGGGCCCAATATCGTTGCGGCGCAGCTGCAGTAACCGGAGGAAACCAAAGTAATCGAATTTCGCATAACTGGCGCAAACCTTGAGCGTGCGAAGCTGCGGCAGAACGGGCCTGGTTGAGCTGAGCGACTGAATGAATCCGTATTCATCGTAGCCAACATTGATTGTTAGGGAGGTGAGAGCGGGGACGACCTGCAGACAAGCGATAAACCCGTCTCGCTCGTTCCTACAACGAAGATCGAGAGCGAGATGCTCAAGGACACACGAAGATCGTGTGAGGAAGGAGAGCAAGGTCGGAAACATGGGAGGATCATCATGCGCGGGTTCAAAGCCGACACCTGCATGGAGCTCCAAGCGACGTAGGCTAGGCAGAGTGAACCAAGAAAGGTTGCCGCCACGAAGAGATAAGGATCGCAGATGTGCGGCGAAAAGCGTTTGGTCACTAGGCTCATCCCGAGGCGTTGCGCCCAAATGCAACAATCCGGGGAACTGCTGGAATATGTTGAAAATGGCGTGGATATCAGAATAGCCAAGGTCGAGGGTGGTCAAATGTGGGTAGGAGTCCGAGATGGTCCGACGTGGCTCAGAGGGTGCCGATAGGGAAGAATCGTTCCTAAGCACGAATGGTGATACGGCGAGGCGTTTAAGGTTAGGGAATCCCTGATCTTTGCAGGCCCGGACGAGACGCCCAAAGTCATTGCTATCAAGGTCGAGCTCGAGTATTTGAAGCCGTGCCGCGACGGAGGAAAGAAGCGAGATCAGTGGTCTCGGGAGCCTTGCGCGTGGTGAACGCATTGTGACTGAGAGTAGCCTTCCATTCGCCCGGGAAAGCCACATCTCGAGTAAGGGGAGTGCCCACAGCCAAATCTCCCTCTGTTTGAAGTAGGGGAAGAAAAGATCGACCGAGGTCCAAAGTTCGGATGAAGAGACGGCAATCTCTCGCCAGCGACGGCAAATATGACCTAGAACGAGCGGCGGCTTCCCAGCCGAAGGGCGAACTCTGCCATGCGCATAATCTGGGAGACATGCGACGAAGATCCGGGACACGATATCCGATGGCAGAGTGAGCACAGGGTAGACGACATGAACGAGCTGCATCATCAGGTCATTTCGCTGTTCTTCAAGGGTTTCGAGGTACGCCTGCTGCCGCAGAACCGCTAATCTGAGCTCCTTGAGACATGTCGTGTGCCGCATGATTGTCGACTTCACTTCGTCCAACTGCGCGCGCAGAAGAGGGGTGGACGAAGGGCCGTCCACGGCATGAACAGAAGGCGCCACCGATGTCTGCTCAACATCGTTGTGGCCGCAGTTTGAGCAAACGACCATGGTGGTCAAAGTAACGGAAAGTCACATCATGTGATGCGTGACTGCTAACCACGCTGCCGCCCCGTGCCGAACGGAAAACGCCGAACTGAATTTTGTAAGTTAGCGAATTACGATACGCGGATTTGTGGACATGAGGCGCATTAAGTATCGTGGCTTTTTCTCCTAAACTAGGCAAAACCATATTTCTTCCAGGCAGTGGTAATAAATCACGTTGAATCTTCGAGACTCGGTGGTATTTTACGTGACGTCAAGAAAGTGTCGACGGCGGGATTCACTTCCCACACGTTTAATTCCATTGCGCCTACGGTCAACGCAAATAGGGACCCTCTGGCTCCGAGAAGTTGGAAAACAAAAGAACCCGAGGAAACAGCATCAGCTTCTTCAGTTCGGACTTCTATTTACACTGCCAACCGGACCGTTACTGGAGAGCAGTGAAAGGATCAAGTCTGGAAAAGGGTGCCGATTCCTGTGGAAATCCACTGATCGGCAAAGTGCTGGTATTCAGTGGAAGACGTGGGAGGGACCGGATGAGGCTCAAGAAGGCAATAAAGTAAATAAATGAGGGTTAAAAGAGTCGAACCCACGCGCAAAAATCAGCGCACACGAAGCAGGCGCATGGCATTCCGCTGCACCACCAGACCAATGGAAAAGGGTCAGAATACGCGGGTCCAGTCCATCACGGCCGGTTGCGTGAAACACCCTCGCTTACCCATGACACAACCCGTGTGTGATTTCTTCTGCCTGTCCAAATTAGCTGAGTTCGCTTTACACCCCAGGGTGAATCTCGTTGGCCGAGGGTAGGCTCGAGATTCAAGAAGGTTGAGGAACGATAAGACTCCAAGTTCATTGGGGCCAGAACCCACATCAGCCGATCATCACCTCTAAGTCCGGTATCATCCACGGGTCTGATGGAATAACCGACCTCCGGAGACCTCTGGATTTGCCAGTGCTCACCAGCGTTTTGTCGATCGGTGGATTCCAGAGAAAACACCAATCTTTCCAGTGAATACACCGCTGTATCGCACTGAAACACATTTCACTGGGCTCCAGTAACGGTCCGGTTGGCAGTGTAGTCCTTCAGCGTATGGAAATAATCCAGCGTTAGCCTGACCGTGAGACCAGAAGATGGACCCGTTACTTGTTATCGCCGACACGAGAAGCACTGGTGCGAGAATTTGTTCTGGGCCGGCGCCAGGCGTGACGTTCTAGACGTATACTGAGCTGATTCTTCCCAATGGCTAGGAAATAACGACTTCGACGAAAACCCAGCGTGTACCGTAGTATTTCGTTCAAATCGAACCCCTGTGTGACGCGTGACATCTTTGACCAATTCGATATTTCGATAAACGGCGGCGGGGTGCGTGACAGGGGTCAAAAATTCGATAATTGCCTGGGAAGGCGGGGGATGTCCTAGAATGTGTTTGCGCACATTCTCCGAATATAATCAGGTGTTCCAAGCGCCCGGGCGATGAATTATTGCCGAAGTTTGGCTTTGTGTGGCAATAACGTCCAGAAATTTTCACGTCTCGCCATCGCCATCTCTCCGCGATGGCCAGCCCGTCCAAGATTTCGATACCACCAGACATAGAACTGACCATCCTCCCATCACGACTGCTTTCCGTCTGGGACTTCGCTTCTTTTGAGCTTCCCAGGTCGCTTCTGGTTAAAAAGCCCGGCAGAAGCGCACCCACTGACTTCTTCGTTCCCGGCACTCCGACTCTGACAAGCATCGATGATATCCGTGCCTTGCTGGCCCCACATGACGAACTTGTGGACGAGCTACACAAGTACGCAAAAAAGTCCCTCGCGGCGTCGCACGCCACCGCCGTGCGCTGCGCACATCTGCCAAGTGTCGACAGTCTGGGGCTTGCACCTCCCTGGATTGTTGAATACTGGAAACGCGCGAAGGACCTCCGGCATATGAAATTGAAATGGGCGCGGGCAAAGGAGCAGTTGTTGGCCCGTACGGTCGTCAACAAGAGGAATGGAGGATCAGCACCTGTAGTTGACAGGGTTTCCGACGCTCTTCAGATAGACTCGTGAACCAGTCGGTATTCGCAGGCTCCAATCCGAGTTGACGACAACTTGAAGCGGATCCGGAGGTCGGACGGATTTGGCAGAACAAAACACAAACAGAGGCAACATTTTGATTGATTGATGGTTTGGGGTCGCCTGCTTTACCGACTGGGCCCACCCGGGACTGATTTGGGTGATGGATTTGCGCCCGCCAAATGAGAGGTGCGGACTTTGTCTCAGAGGGTCAAAAATGTCGAAAAAAGTGCCCAAATTGACCTTATGAATAATGGATAACTTCTGATTCTCTATCGAACGAGCCAAACATGTTTTCTTGGATAAATATGAGGTATGGCCTCTCCTTTGTAAAGCGCTGTAACCGAGGTGTCAATTCCGATCACTTTCATTCTCCGAGCCGTTCTTGCCTCATTCCGACTCCTCCTTGCCTTCGTTTCCCTCGAATTCTGCTCGGAATATTTGAGGAGACAGATGCCTTGTATCTCATGCCTTTGTATACACCTTCTGCACTGTCTATGCAGTCCAATAATGTCCAAAAACCTTTGAAAAACATTTTTTTGCCATTGGATAGGGAATCAAAAGTTATCCATGTTTGATCAAGACACTTGGAGCACTTTTTTCGACATTTTGGCCTCTTTTTTCTAAGTTCGCACCTCTCAAATGGCGGGCGCAAATCTATCACCCAAAAGTGGCACGGGCGGGCCCAGCCGGTAATCCAGACAACGAGTTTCGCGAGGATCTCTGATGGATTACCGGATGGGGACGAGCCTACTCTTCAGACCATATCCTGGTCAGGTCAAGTCCAGGGCTTTTCGAACCGCGAGCCAATCGAATCCCTCAGTCTCTACGCAACCCGCGAGTGGTTCACAGACGCGCAACAAAGCCACCTGCTAGATATGCTACGATTCGAGGTTTTGCATGCCGGTAGGGCTTTGATGGATGAGGTTTGCGAGATTTTCACGATGGAATACATCAAATGTGCTTGGCGTGAACGCAACAAGTACGATGACCCGAAGCTAGCGCACCTGTATCCCCGAGCAAAGGCATTGGGTGCGGTGCTTGCTTCCGGTGACCGCGAGAGACTTGCAATGATGGGGAACCTCCAAAATCTCCACTGGATAGCTGCCGTCGTTAACTGCAAATCCAGCCGCATCTTATACGGTGACCCGTTCAAGTATGCGCCGGATTCGGAGACGAAGAAGGCGTTGCAGTGGTGGACAACACACCACACGGGACGGGTGTTCGCATGGGGCAATCTCGATGTTCCCAACCAACGCGATGGGTTCAATTGTGGAATCCTGGCGCACAACGGACTCGAGCATCATTTATTACCCGGAACACCTCTTATCAATGGGAAGGGAACTGGGCCTGGTGACGCCAGACTCGAAATGCTGATAAAGATAATCAACCGGCATCTCGATGTGAGGGTCGACTTTTTCTGTGGCATATCTTTTACTTACCATCACAGGCATGTTATCAACTCGACGAGGAGATTGAAGAGGTATACGCACCCGAGTCGTCCAGCGAGCACGACATGGATGGGACCCCTCAGATAATATTCGGCAGCGAGTTCAATGCCGAATTTGCGTTTGGTAACGAACTGGACTCGGAGGCAGAAATGATTCAGTCACAGATTGTTGCGTCGCACAAAGATGGAAATGATACGAACATCGCGGAGGATTCGCACGATATAGTCCCATCTACTCCAACTGGCGCGTATTCACCGACGGACTCCGACTCGTCGTCCGGATTCCCTCACATTCTCATGTCAGCTGATTTTGAAGATTTGCGAACCCCGCCCCGTGCAGCTTCACCATTCGATAACAGTGAAGCATATTGGCCGACGGACAGTCCGCGCCAGCCATATACATCTTCCTCCCACGCTCAGGTTTCCGATTCCGATGCCCGCCCAATTTCTTCGGAGGGTGCCAGCGACGCCGAGCCCAGTATCTCTGATGTGATGGCGAGGATCAAACGGAGCCCACGGAAGAAGGTTCGAAAACGAATTCTTTCAACGCCGCCATCGAGCCCAGAGAAGAAGAAGGCAAAGACGGCGACGAGGTCGGCCGAAACCGCCGCAAGTTCATCAATTCGAACGGCAATAGAGCAGGGCAAGAAGGGGTTGCTCACATATTTCAACAAGCTGGCAACTGAAGAGGACAAGCAGAAGACGCGAGCGCTGTGGCGGGAAGGACGCCAGGATACATTTACGCAGGGGCAGGGCTTTGGGCACGCTTCGGATGCCGTCAAGGACGCGAAGCGCGTTCACAAGAAAGAACTCGCCACCGGGCGGAAGCAGAAGGAGCGTGAGAGGACTCGGAAGCTTGAAATTGCCCGTGGAGAACGCAGCCCTGGAGGCACCAAGAAACGAAAGGTAAGCTCGATGCGAAATCGTTTGCGGGGCATTGAAAATTTGTCAGACACACGAATTTGTCCTGCATGATCGGCCGCCGAAGCGTTTCAAAGCCTCTCTTGCTGAAGCGAGTCGTCCAAACCGGGCTGCCAACCGCCATGCTCGCGATGTCAAGAAGCAAACGGAGACGCGAGGGAGAAAACAGATCAAGGAAGACAAGGATGCCGTCTACACGAACTGGCAGACCCCGACAATATGGCCACAGATCGAATCGGCAGCCCTGCATCCTTCTGTGGGATCGAAGATGAGCGCGACCGCCATTATCAAAGTTCTTCGTCAACGGAACTTTGAGACCTTTGAGCATCTCGCATTCTCGACAGTCCATGGCTGGATAGATAGAAGCGGGGACAAACCGAAGTGGAGCGACCGAACACTTGAACGTGCGGAGGCGGGGAATTTTCAAGGCCATCCAAATGGTGGTCGACGTGGCGTATTGGTGAGTTATGATTCCACGGGTACCCGGGTGACACTGTATTGATTGATGTTAGGCTGCGTATCCCGACGTGGCGGATCTCATTACTCAGCGCGTATCAGGTCTCCGAGATGCTGGCGCACCGGTGACCCTCGTGTCTGTGCGAGCTCTGTTTGTCGCGACACTCATCGATAAAGCGCCTGAAATCTTCGACAAACCATTCAAAGATGGCTCATTCTTCCGAGCTTCGGACTCGTTCCTTCGCAAGTGGCTTCGTGACACGTTGCGATGGTCGGTTCGTACTCCAACTAACGCGGCGCAAAAGCTACCGGCAAATTGGGAGGATCTTTGTGAGAAGGCCTTCCTCCGGATGGCGCATATAATAAAAGAGCACGATATCCCGTCAAGCCTGATTCTAAATTCGGATCAGACGCAGGTTGTGTACGCGCCTGGGACCGGACTCACATGGGCGAAAAGGGGGTCGAAAGAGGTGTCAGTCGTCGGGCATGAGGAAAAGAGAGCGTTCACGTTGGTTGTGACGTTGGTGAATAACGGAACTCTTGGTGCTTTTCAATGCATATATGCCGGCTCGACCTGGCGGTCGCTACCTTCGATTGATGCTCGGGGTTACGAGGAACTAACTGCCCTTGGGTGCAAGTTTGTCTCTTCGCACACGGACACGTATTGGGCAAATTCTCGCACGACCCAGGAGCTCATAACGGACATTGTCGCCCCTTATTTGGAACAAGAGAAGAAACGGCTCGGATTACCCCCAACCCAAAAGTCGCTGTATCAACTTGACCTGTGGCAAGGTCATCGGTCTCCGGAATTCCTAAAGTGGATGGCTACCAACTATCCGAACATCATTCTCGCGTACGTTCCCGGGGGCGCTACGTCAAAATTTCAACCTTGTGATGTCGGGGTAAATCGGCCGTTGAAACATTCCATTCGGCGCTCTTTTCATCAGGATATGGTGTCCGAATACCTCGAGCAAATCGAGGATGGGAAGAAGAAAAGCACGGAGGTCATCTTCGACCGGAAACTAGGATCATTGCACGACAAGAGTGTCGGTTGGCTGTGGGACGCCTGGCAGGAGATCAATGATGAGACGCTGATAAAAACGGTATGACTTGGATTGGGCCTCTTCGAGGCGGGTGCTGAACCTTTAGGTTCATGTTGAGCAGCTTTTTGTAAATTCTGTGAGCCATCTGAAAGCACATTTAACATCCATAGAGGCCTACTGGTGCCATACCATATTTCTCTGAGCACCTACAATCCAATTACCGTCGACAACCTTGTTGTGGCTCAATTGCGGCCCAATTCGGCTCTTACAACCTCGGTCGTCTAAAAATTCACAAAACATGGGGGCTGTTATCTAGCCTTCTGTTTCATGTGGCACAAATCGCAAGGGCCGCAAAACTACCTCATTCGTCTGTTTGTTAGAGCTCTTCGACGTTGTACAGACCACAATTGAATTTAGAAAGTTGTCACCAAGTTGGATTGATGGGCAGTGACAGCGGTGACAGTGTGACGACTCGGCTTGCAAACTGCCGCCATGGCACATTTTCTCCCGGCCACAACCACTTCCATATCCAACACGTGTAAGTCACGAAATTAAATTTACACTGCTAGTATGCTAATACAAACGGGAAATTGTCCGTTGGAATGGGAAATTTGGAACCATCTTGGGTACTACGACATCCGGATCCGAATCCAGCCCACTACGCGGTGAAGAACTGAGCTGTGACAAACACACTGAGGTGTAGAGGATATTTGTTACGATGGAGGTGAGTCACGATGTCGCGTTTCGGCAACCTTGTACTGAAAACGGGCATTTAGTAGGTATATGCTGTTTGTAAACAGAATAACCTCGTACCTATCAGTTCCTTCCCATGGCCATCGCCACTCCGAAGTCGAAGCCTTCAAGCGTTGTCGACTTTGGGTCAGTCAAGAGCCTGACCTGTCCCTCTGGAACCACATTGTAGAACCAGGACAATTGCTCGCGAGAATAAGCTTTCGTTTTTTCGGCCTTGAGCTCGGTACGTTTCAGTTCTTCTCGCAATTCTTGTGAAATGTGGTTCTGTATGTGGTCCAATTTGAATGGACGAAGAATGCAAAGCCCTTTGAGCGATCGCACACGCGATAGCATGACATAGGCGCTCTGGATTGTTGGGCAGCTTGCAAGATCGATGCAGCACACATCGAGTGAGCGGCCCTGGGCGTTGTGCGAGGTGAACGCATAGGCAGGGACAAGCGGGAGCTGGGAGCGTGTCGCGCTATAGGACTTCTCCGAATTTGGGAGGCGGAAGTGAATGGTGTCGGTAATGGGTTTGAGCAGCACCCGGTGAGGATATGGTGCGTCCGGATCGCTGTTTTTGTATGCTCTGAAGTCAACCTCCGCTGATATTGCGTAGCGGCGCCCCTCGATCTCCTCGTACACGATCGACACAAGTGTTCCCGGACTGCCGTTGGAGATCCCGAGTTCTGTTGCCAGATTTTCGGTGCAGAAAACCGCCATGCCGGGCATGTACGGGACCTCGGGTATTCAGTGAGCAATGAGAGCTAAAACGATGGAGAGAATCAAACTAATACCTTGCCGCCAAGGTCGTTAGCTTCCTTCACGGGAACTGACCACGCAGCCTCAGCTGCCAGGCCAGTAAGTTGTTTGCGCTTTCCGCCACGTCCCCGTGTGTCACGGGAGTGGTAGAGATGGCACTCTTGGCCTGTCGCGGTTGCGAAGGCCTCAGCCATCCTGCTGTTGTGACGATCTCGCGCAGCATTGGTATACACAATCAAAGGACATGCGTGTTCCGGGTCGTTGATCCATCTCGTGATATCGGTAAGATCTTTTGTTGCTTGGCCGCACGCTGCGTTTGACAAGACATGTTTGTCCAGAATGTCCTTATCTTCCTCAGTGCAGGTCCCTTTCCGCAACCGTTTGAGGATGCTTATCAATAGCGGGTCTCCCTTCTGACGCATAATTTCTTCCAATACAACAACGTGCTGGACTTGATGCCAAATCTGTATTCCCTTCACTTCCTGGCGAACCTTCTCGTGTAGGTCGTTCAAATTATCGTTGGTATGACATTGAACCAGTTCGAGCAAACAAAGAATTTCCTCCCGGTGGCGGTAGTTGGCAAGGATCCCCGCAAGTTGCCCAATTCAAACCACCGCATATGGTGTCAGTGATTCCCTTCCCCATGCACAGATATTCAGAAAGTCTAGCGAGGTCTTGCGCACTCAGGAAGTAGACTTCATCCAAGATCAGAGTTTCCAACGGTGAGATCCGTTCCTCCAGATTTGTGCGTAACTTTGGTGTAGATTTCATTCTCGCAGGTGGAACTCGTAGGCTAGCCTCTGAATGGATTGTGCAACCGCCAATATCACTAGCAACAACGCCTGTCGGAGCAGTCAATCGCATACACTCTGGATGTCCTGTAATTTCATAGAACTCTTTCCAAGCTCCGAAAATGACCGACTTCCCTGTGCCGCCTGGCCCGGTGCAAAGCAAAGATATAGGTGGATCCTTGTGGCCAGCCTCTAGCTCACAGCCAATTTTGTCTGCCAATAGCAGGAATGCACGAGTCTGTTCATCGTTCAATGTGTGTTTGATGATCAACGCAAGACACAATTGCTGGTGCGGGCGCAGAGAGTTCCACTGTGAGTGGGAGTCGGCATGGACACGAGTCTTCTCATACAGTTCACGCGCTCTGTTTGCTTCCTCCGTCAATGTCGTGCAAAGGGCTTGGGGTATCCTCGCAGATGATCGGGAATATTGAGTGTTCTGACTTGCGGCATTCTCCGCGGCTTTTAGACGACGTTTGATCAGCAAATCCTTCTCTTTCAAAAGATCCTTTGCCGCAGCACTTGCTTTGAGAACATCGTCTTCATCTCCGAGCCTAGACCTTTGTCCAAAGTTGGTACGTGTCTCGTAGCTTGGTCTACTTTGCACGGAATAAAAACCAACACTGTTTGCCTGTAAAACAATCTGCTGTGCATCTCGGGTTGCTCTCGTGTTTTTGGTAAATGCCACATCGTCTGGATCCATTTCTTCTGGAGTAATCGTGGTTTGCATAGCATTTTCCCAAACCGGATCATACTCTTCGTCACCCTGCTGTTCCTCAATTCCTGTATCTTTCCACATTTTCGTCAACTTGGCCAGCCGTTTATTCCGTTTTGCTGCGTAGTCAAACTTGGCATCTCTGGTCTGATACAAGAGCTGCATGTTAAGAACAATTCTGGCATGCTTTGGCATCATGGAAGGTGTGAAATCATCGAGGGCAGCTGACCAACTCGTTTCTGGAGTCTTCAAAGGTGATGCTTTCATGTCGGACCAGACCTTGAACAGAGTAAGGATGACAACGGCGTACTTTGTTCGGTCATTGTCCCAGTCACTCCGCGGAACACGATAACCCATTAAGACCGGTATGACCAATGAGTCCAATTTTTTCAGACAGTGCGTAGTGTGCTGGGGATGGCCTGCCTTGAACGCTAGGTAAGTATTTCTCTGAGTCTTTGACTTGGGCTTTTTCTCCTTGACGTAGCTTCTCAGGATATCCCAAACACACATTGAATCAAGTTCGGGGGGCCGGTAGAATATGTCACTAAATAAGTTGGCATATTTTTTCTCTTGGGAATCATCAGCACATTTCTCATTCTCAGGCGATGTATCAAGATTTTCTGCGGTGAGCAGCATCATTCCATCATCCTCGTCATCCGGGATGATCATCCGTTGGGGCTCAACTAAATCTTGGGCATCGGATTCCAACTCTCCTGTTGCTTCTGGTCCGGTGGGCATATCTGAAGGATTCTCGAGGTCAGCAGCGAAAACGTCGCGTGCAATGTCTCTCAGCATGGAAGACCACCAGTACTGCTGATACTCGTCCGATGTGTAATTGTTTTTCCGACCAAGTAAGAGGCTGGCAGTTTGTTGGCCCGTCAACTCGCGTTTACCGACGAGAGAATTCGTTGTTTTGACCATCATTAACCGCGCCATCTCAGAAGTGTCAGTATTTCCGTCGACGTCCTGAGGAGGTTTATTCTGAAGAGTTTTGATCGATGCGCAAAGAGCAGAAAACACGACTGCAGTGTCCAATTGCAGTTTGATTGTGTAATTGCACATGTATTCAACCATAGCCATTGCGACAGAACCGGATGCCGTTTGCTTGAGGTCCGTATTACACCCCAGGCAAAGGGTAGCTGTGGGGTTATGGCCATTCAAATTTCCATTTGCGCATCGAATGACAAGATCCTCGTCATCGTCAAAATGTGTGTCTTCAACCAGAGGTCGAGGAAGTTCAAACCTGCAATCCTTGTCTGGGTCAATCAGGGAATGTATGCGGCGCGGGATATACTTGAAGCACGTTGCATTGTGCCCGTGGACCAGTCCGGTAGTTTCACACAGATCCCGATGGCGCTGGTTCCGCTTCTGCTCATAATTCGGGGAATCCGGGTCCAATGGACGACTGAGAACGGGGAGTTGCTTCGGATCTCCGTCTGATGGAATATAAGGAACGCTATCCGGTGGAAAGCTCTGGCAAATAATATCATCGTACCATGCGGTTAGTTTCTCCTTGAAGACGGGATCTGAATTCATGAGTTCTTTCATGTCTAATGGGGAGGCAGGAGCGTCATCACTCCATATCAACAAATGGCCGTGCAACGAACCACGGATTTGGGCTTCGATAACTGCGTACCAGCCTTTGACTTTGCCAAGAACACCAATCTTTGAATCCCTTTTAGTACCCAAAATTATGTCGAGGAACTTCGTCATCATTAGATGGAAGAATTCGGCGCCAGCTACCGGATTTTCGGCCAACGTCTTTGCCCGGATACTCGGTTCCTTGTTGGTACCATCTAGTGCGTCGAAAATCTTGTCCAGGTCAACGTCCCGTCCAGCTAGGACTTGTGCAATTGGATTATGTGAGTCGGCGAAGTTGACTGTAGCGAAGAAATGGGGCAAGCCTTCAACAATAACTTTGCCGTGCATTTCTTGCTTCATACTGTCGACGTCACCCACAGAGCCAGGGATATGATCTGAAACATAACTGATATACTTCATTACCTTGGCTGCTGCCTTTTCACCATCACTCTCGGGCTTTGCGAACGGATTCTTCTCAAGCTTCGACTGGTAGGTATCCATACATTCACCGTCAATCTTTTGCATTAAATTTTGCACCACCGGAAACCACGATCGATTCGTAGCAAGACGGGCCTGGAACGATGATTTGCGTCGCTGAATGATGTTGCTCATGACAAAAATGAAGGATTTGTGGACCTGAAACCGTGTGTCTCTCATGGTTAGCAGATGTTCAACGTGTGGCGCTGTATCTACTTGATGAAAAGGAATTTCAGTCGAAATTCTGACGTTGTTGTTGTCTACCATTCCGACACCGTACGGGAAAAGAGTGGGCCATAACCAACCAAATACCCGCGGATTTTTTGACGTTGATAGCGGTGGATTGCCGGATGGAAACTTTATGAATCCCGCTTCTTGCTTCTTCAATTTCCTCAGAGCGTCGAGCTTTCTTTGCTGGTACGTCGATGCCACATTGTCAGCGTCTACAAGGGTCGAAGACGTGAGCTCAAAAATGTTAGCTCCCTCAAACAATTCCGCATTCGCTTGATCTGAATACGACGTGTAGGATGCCCCTTGATTGCTTGCAGAGTTTGTACGGAGAAAATCTGTAACTGCAATCGGACAATCATGCACCGGGTATTCCTCCGAATTATCATGCACGGCATTTTTGTCCAGGTCAGCATAGAGTGGGTTATTTTCAATGAGCCAAAACAGAGCGATTCGGATTTTCTCCCGACGCACGAGTAGCGGCGACCTTTTCAGGGTTTCGTGGGTGACCTCAGTGTCGGGTGATCCGACAAGAATAACACAGATTTCATCTCTCAACACAGACAACGGAATCGGCATGGCAGACATCACAGACAGCGTGTCCTGAGGTAATATGCAAACATTTCCCCGAGCACCAAGCTGTCCGGTAGGTCCCAGAGTAAGCTTGTACATGCATCTTGTCGCTCTGGCTCGGGCAATACATTGTTCTTCCAGAAAAGTTAGATCAATCAGCTCGTCGGGGACTTCTCCGATCCAAAAGCCATTAGCATAACTGCGCAAAGGGATTGAATGAAATCGATTTTTGCTCACGGCGGACTCACAGAGGTGGCATAGTACATATGAACCGCTGACCTGCGATGACATGCTGAATGGCTCGATTTTGGGCTGACGTGATATTATTCGGAGTTCAACTACTGCGTGTTCAAGCAAGGAGATATCAAGCTCACTTACGGCTCTCATTTTGATGTCCATTGCGAACTCAAATTTACCACAGAAGGAACATTCATATCGCCTCAATGACGTGTTATCAGTGGCCTGGCGAAACTCGCGAACAATCTGGTCCTTCTCCTCTTGGGATAGTATGAGTGGGAAATTGGTCTCGGGACATCGGCGTAAACACTTTTCAACATTCTGGTCCGGGGCTGCTGACTTTCTTTTACGCGGGTTCGAGTTGCGAGGGTTCAATTGAATCCCAAGGATCAATTTGCAGTGTTGCAACTCATTAGATGAAAGCAGCCTTGGATTCAAGCCAGCCAGCGTAGCTTCTGACTTAAGGAACATACAACCTTCGCCACAGCGATGGGCAAGAAATTCTGCGCGCAAAACTTCTCCATTCTTTCTGCGTCTTTGTCCGGGCTGTCTATCCGTTACTTGTGTATGTCGAGAGACCATCTTCCTCAATGTCGCAACAGGGACTGGCTGATCGCGAACGAGTGTTCGGACAATACTGCGTTTTTCATTTAGATTGAGGTAGACAAAGACATCATCACAAGACGATAGATTCAAAGTTTCATTGTTTATGGGTATAATTTCATCGTTTATGGGTGCAACATCCCGCGAACGGGGTGTCTGGGCTGTGTGCGAAGCAGCTACAACATCGATGCCACGCGTACATGGCATCGAGGAGGGGGCGGATACCGCATCAGGGTTGCCCAAGGACACTGATGGGGGGGACGAGACATGGTCGACGTCACCGGTGCCTCCTCGGAACACCAGTGTGACAGCTTGGGTAATTGGTAAGTAAAGCGTTCAGAGCGGTAGGTAGGTAGAAAGAAGCCTAACACACCATTTGGCAGTGATCCAGATTCTGTAGCGCGGACGCGGAAGTCAAGGGAGCCAGAATCCAGATGGACCACGAGGTGGGGCGCACAGGACCGAACAAAGTTAAACCAGTCCAGGCCGAGCAACAGGTCGGAAGAGAGAGAGTCGGCCACAGGAACGTCGTTCAAGCGCATCGAAATGACGCCGACATCGGAAGGAAGCGTTAGGGGCCCAGAAATCTGTGAGTCAAGTGCACGGAGCCCAGATTTGATGACCCAGTCCAGAGAAACACAGGAAGTTGCAGCATGACGGTCAAACCCGGTACGTATGGGCAAACCACGGAGAGTAGCCAGGGGGGACATGGAGGTCAAGAAGAGGAAGCGATTCGGATTCGTGATCTTGCGGCTGCCAAGGTGATTGATTCATTGATGTCCGCGTCCGACGGTAACGGATACTGCGGATAACTTTCCGAACAGAAAGCTGAAATGACTAATGAATGGTCGGATTGAATGAAGGCGGCACGCAGACTGAGATTTCAATGAAGGGAAGGCGACAATGCATCGGATGTTCATTGTGCTTACAAGTTGACTCCTAAGTAATGTACCGATGAATTTAAATACAGACAATTGCCTTTTCGAGATGACCAATAGACCGTGACTAAATATTGTTTGTACATGTGGACGAAATGTGGCCCAAATGCAAGTTCCCCTGGGTAGCCAAACCTAAAGGTTCAGCAATTATCGACCACGACTTACTTCTGTTTGATCCTTAACAACGACACAGGCCTTCAAAGCTTGTCGAGCGAAACAGTGGGATCTATCGTATGAATCTTTAACAGGTTTCGAGGCACGCGACGCGCTACGCAATTTGAAGGTGTCAAATGCCGAATTTTGGAAGGAATTGGAATCAGGCAAGATCCACGCGCTTGAGAAGCACAACAAGAAATACCCGGACAATCCTGATCCTCAGTCTACCAGCCCACCCGACGATGAAATAGGTGATGGCTGCGAATTTTCATCACGTCTTGTAAAGCGTGCGACGATTGATTCGATGGAGAAGCCTCTCACATCCGAGGAGAAATCCGCGGAGACCCTTGACGATGTAGAGCCCAATGACGCAGAGATAATGGAGGAGGGGAGGGGGAAAAGGCGAAGAAAGCCAACCACGAGGTATACGGGCTTCTGGCGACACCGAGACGAGGACGATTCCGAAAATGAGGAATATGGCTAAGTTCTGAGCAGTGTAGCACTCCGAATGGATAAAGAGATTTTTTGGCGATTTTTTCGTGATTTTTCTGAGCTTTTTCGTGAACCTGCGGACCAATTCGATAATGGCCGGGGTGACGCGTGACATGGACCAAATTTCGATATCGATAGGGGGCCGCGTGACGCGTGACTATCGATTTGATCGAAATACTACGGTATCCTATGCTACTCACCTTTCCAATGTTGGCATTCGAACCTTCGACAACGTACCTGTCGTCAATTTGGATGAAATTTGACGGACTTGCGGTTCAGCGTTTTGAGAACGCCCGCGTTAATCCCGTATGTCCAAATTGTGTGCCGTACCACGAGATTCCTTTCAGGAATTTGGCCAGGCGCCAGGCTCCAAACACTTCCTTTTTTTTCTTTGACATGCCAACAGAGTCCGGGTCAGTTTAGCTGTCTGCGCCCAAGGAAGCGGGCCCGACGCTTCGAGGCGTTACTCTTTCCCAGCCACGCCGGCGTAATGGCAATTTGAATTCTGGGCACGTTCCCCAGATTGTTCGGCATCAGTATGCAACGAATCTGCGGTGGGATCTTCCCGGCAGTCGGGAGTCTTTGAGACAAATCGAGAGCGAGAGGCAAATCTCTGCGTTCCGATGATGGTCGGACAGTGCTGTCGGGAAAATGGTTGTTCCATCAGTTTACTATTGGCCACCCACAATCTGGGGAGTAGACATGCCTAGGATTTTTCTCGGGTCCGAATCGTACGGTACGCGATTATTTCCCAAAATAGGTATGGCAACGAGAGTAGCAAGGCACTGCGTGCTAAGTAGACTCACTCGATGTGTGGCGGGGATGAGTAGTTGCCAGGATGTTAGGCAGATCTTTGACACAAGCCGCAAGCGAGAAACGTCGCATAAAGCCGTGGCTGCGATATGGCAGATGGTTGTGGTGGCAGCTGTGTAGGTGGATGCGTTGGTTCGCGGTACATATATACAATATGCGCACGCTGCCGAGAATCAACACAAGATTTCGGGCAGGTCGACCTCGAACGAGTGCGTAGTCGATTGGTAGAACTCCCATCAAATCTAAGTCCTTTCGGTCATGGTTGCCGCTATTCGGCTCCCAACCACAGGCAGCTGGGGGTGTTTAGCGCATTTGTGCAAGTATTCTTGGCCTACTGCATGAGTTCCAGAGTTGCTGGTGACTTATTGGACAAGTGAAAACCCCCACAGAATTGCAAAAGAAAAACATCACAAGTTCGGCATCCGCCAGATGGCTTTTGCTGGTTCATTGTTCGGGGGAAGAAACCAAGATTTGCCTAAGATTCTCTCGGGAAACATAGTGTTTGCTGATTTATTTCGGAATTATTTGCAAAGCCTCCTCGCACGAATGCAGAAGACAAATCAGCAGCCGCGGTCGGCATCTTCTTCGGCGCGGCGAAACATAAGAAAAACACAAGAAAAAAACGGTTGTGTTGGATTCAGTAGGCAGACGAAGTATTTTGTTGGAAACTGAAAACAATGCTGTCTAGATCATCGCTTGAGATGTCTCCCACAGCGGTTGAACACAGCCCGGCACGCGCAGCGGCAGCCAACGGCATCCGCCATTTTGCCTTTCCGAAATGATCGGAGTTGTACCAATCGACTCAACACTGACCTCGAACGAGTCTAGTAAAGCAGGGTGGCTCGAGAGCTGACTAGATGGAGCGAGATGTATCCATCGAGACCCCAAATTCCGGAGCCAGAAGCGAGATGTGCCATTCACGTTAATCAAGCTTTCACGCCAGCAGGCGCGACCCGAGGCTGCCATGGACTCATGGCCAATGGTGAGTTTGGCACCAAGCAATAGGGGTGAGTGAGAAAACAAGGATAGCGACCATTGCGTTTGGCTGCGGGCTGTGGTGTTACATTTCCTCGGATGAGTCGGATCGTGCGAGAGGGGTCACGCAGTCTATCGATAGTCCTGGATACGTGGCTCAAGCGTGGCTAATGGGAAGGCGGAGCCTGTTCGTTCGCCTACGTCCAGTTCCTTGCCAGATTCGAAAGCGGTGGATAGTTCTAGCAAAGGGGAAAGAAGCGACATGCGCATGTATCATTGCAGCCCGAATACCACGTTGTTCTGTCGGTCACATCTGTCATCCAATGCTCGTCGTTCTGGGATCCTTTACGAGACGAAAGCCGGGTCTTGCGTGCCATTGCTTGCAGCATTCCCCACGCTGCGATGAAAGTCAAATCCATTCAGCCAACGATCCACGCATCTTGTACGCGAGGAGGTTTCAGCCTTGTAGCTTCGCTTGAACCGCGAAAAATGGCGAAAATTGCCTAGACAACAGGGAGCCCGTATGTGAAAGCGAAGGAAGTTGTGAAAAAAGCTTGGAGCGAGGATGAAGGGGGGGATAAATGAACCACGCCATTAACTGGGTTACTCAACTTCGAAGTACGCGACTCCCTGGATACTCTGTGGGTCTTCAGACGGGATGCCATCCTCCTGGACGAGTCCGAACAGCCTCGGCGGTCAGGCCTGTAATTTTGTATGCGCAAGTCGAATATTTGAGCGCCAGGATTCGAGTGCGCAGGAGCCTGAGAAGGGGCATCCAGCAACAAATAGCAGAATCTTGGGACGAGAGCGTTGCACGAAGTGAACACTTTGAGTAGCGCCATATCCAACGATTCCATTCCGTCAGACATGCATGAACGAAGCCCAGCCATATTTCCGTGGGCCCAGCCAGATTCATTCGGCAGAAGAGATTATATCGGAGATGGAGTCAGACAACGCAAGTACTTGGAGTCACAAGGACGGCTGAGCGGTTGCCGGATGTTGACAGAGGATAAGCGTCAACAGCGAACAGCCAAGTCCCGCCACAGATGACACAAAAGTGTCCAAAGAAAATCCCGTCGCCCGACTGCCAGAGACCGTCAGAATCAATTTCAAGTCTGCTTTCGACGCGCGCAAGAACCAGGGCGGAAAATGTCAAGAGGAACCAATTCAAGAGGAACCAATTCAAAGAGTCTTGCGAAGAAGGCACTGCACATAGTTGACCCTTAGTGTCGCGTCGCAGAGCAAGTAAAATACTTTGTACTGTTGCGCGTCTTCAAGGATCTGTCAAATAGCAGCATATTCAACAGTCTTGGGCACAACACAGACTTGGCGGGGAGCAAGCGCACGCCGAGTCACGCGCGATTGGGGGCGAAATCGTCCGAAAGGGCATTCCACTGAGCGAAAATCGCATGATCGTATCGCGGCCGCAAGAGGATCACTCATGTCCTGTCAGAGTTGAGTCAGAGATGGATTCTAGCGATGGCTGAGCATGTTCCGGGAAGGCTGACGGGAATAGAGCGTTGACAGAGAACAACCCTTGAGGATCCATAGGTGTATCCTCTTGCCACAGAGCACACAGAAGGATCCGAAGAAATCCTCGCCCGGGGGATGGTCGGAATCAATCTCAAGTCCATCCAATGTGGTCAAAGGAGTACAGGTTAGAACCAGCCAGATACATGGATCTGACGGAGAGAGACGATAGCAATGCAGAAACGATGATGGTGGTACAGAGGAGAGAAGGATCCGGCATCTTCCGGACTCATTGATCGTGTGATGGGGCGTCACTCCAGATTCACTCAACTTCACCTCCTCAGTCCTGTCCTTCACAGAAAACCTGCCTAAACCCTTCAAACTAAGCAAGGGCAAGCAGGTTGAGCGGACAGACTTCGGAAAAAAATCACAAGTCCGTTCCCCCTTTCGACTTAGTGCTTTTTTCCTCTTTTTCGAGCAGCCAAGACGGTTTGCCAATTTTTTTTCAACCATTCCCCCGTCTTGGCTGCTCGAAAAAGAGGAAAAAATGGAAGGGTGGTAGGGCAGTAAAAAGGCAAAAGAATTGACCACCGCAGGGGTCGAACCTGCAATCTCCTGATTACGTAACATCATCGGTTTCAGCCATCGTAGTCAGACGCGATGCCATTTCGCCAGGCGGCCGATGAAAGCTGAGTGATCGATGAGGTTGAGTCAGATTTGGCTCGGTTGTGATACAGAAGGGAAATCCGCGGCGACCTTCGCGGAAGTTAAATCGGGATGATACTTTATTTAACTTTCGCCCCTTAGCTTTAGCCTTTCATGCATCATGCTTCCTCCGAGTCCTGGCATGGCGTACGGAGTCCAACTTTGAACTGCCCGATTGAACTCGAATTTTGGAGGTGGGTTATATTTGTATTGCTCACTTAGCTCACTTCCAATCTCCCACGAATCCAACGACCTTTGTTGAAGTACAATAGTAACGGCGCGGGCGTTGTCCAGAACGAAGTGCTTTAAATTCACGCATGCCCCTCCATTTGGATCCACCCTGGGACTTGTCAACGAACCCGACTAGATTGAATTGGAGCCCGTCCGATACCATATACAGCGCTCCATCCCACGCCGGCTGAAATTTATAGGCGATGAGTTGCCTAAACTTGAATGGGTCCGATGAAAATCAACATCAACCTCAGCCTTTACTCTCAGACCCATCAAGGCGACGCCAGACATCGGACTACTTACCCAAAGCTCGGACTACGGAGGTCGGGTAGACCCAAGAAGGAGGTAGTACCGTTCCGGTCTCGGTGAATTACAGTGGACAATGGAAATTAAAATCGACGTTCCTTCGCGCTCCACCGCACCTCGAACGCAAATTCACATATCTCCTCCACTCAAGCTCAATGGCGAGCCTGCGGAATCCACCCTTATTGGCCCTCTCGTCCCCGAACTAGGCTGTTGTCTACCCAATCGCAAGCTGCGGTACCCAGTAAGACTGATAATCGTCGGGTATATATACGAGTTGGAGTCCCCGGCCAATTGCGCGTACCTAGACACCACGGCACCGCCGATTCGCCGTCGTGGTTGAATTATCATAACACATGTTCACGTGCACCCCCAGGTTCCACCCCGACTCCAGTTTTTTTTTTAAAAGCACATGTGTTGATTTCGGCCCCTCGTAAACGGTAACCAAAGTCGGAGAGTATGTCCTCCTGCTCTACTCGTTTTACGACGAATGTTGGGCGAGAAGTTTGTCTGGAGTCGCAGATACCGTGTCCGTTTGGATGTACGTTGGACTAGTACTGATAACCCAATCATCCGGTTGGACTCAGACAGACAATAGTCAAGTCGTCTATCACCAGACGGGTTCAGCCATAGGAGACTGAAATTAAACAAACGTTCCTGCGCGCTCCTCCGCCACGCCATCCTGTCTATGGGACCATGACCAACAATCCGCTTTCCCATTCCCCGAATCTTGAATCCCAAGGCCGAAGTACAAAGCGCCCCGCTCACGTTCCCGACCATCCCGATGTGAAGTAATGATTAATAATATACAGACCACTCGCCCGCGGTTAAATAGTAAAATTGATCCAAAGTAGGTACAGCCCCACCCACCTCAACGCGATTAGCTATACTCTAAATTCTGGAACGTGTATATACGAGTGACCCCTAACCGGTCCCGGCGGCCCAATTGACGAATCGTATCAATCCAACTTCACGGCAGCCAGTGGTGGAGTAGCGCCGATACCATGTCAGCAGGCGGAGGCTTAACAAATGAACGGCAGGGAATTGGGAACTCAAATCACCAGACCCGTTGAACAATGGGGAATCATAATCGTGAATCGGGATATTAAAAGTACACGTTCCTTCGCGCTCCACCCCTCGACGGGATTCGCTCATCGCGATCGCTACTGGCTGCACTCTAAATTAACTCCGATTAAAAAACCTGGATCTTGAAGTGGAGGCGTAAGTATCCTGGCATACATACACCCACGCCGTTGAACAAGTTCGAACTTCAACCCGGTCTAGTGGGAAAACCCCTAATCTAAATTACTACTGACGACAAGGAGCATGCAAAATACCCATCGTACTTGTAGCACTACCCTCGCCGACACCCCCAACGAACTCAAATCCATCCATCATGATCCGTGTGCGCTCCGTCAACGCCTGTATCCTATGTATCCGTGTAGTAATGTGGCCAATAAAAGGATCGTATCAGCAGATGGGGACTTACGAAGTCTAACTAAAATTAACGTTCTCCTTCGCTCCACCGCAACGCGATTCGGTCATCGCTAATTATAATCGCTGCACTCTGATTAAATTTACACAACGAGACGAGATGCGGCATCGCTGGAGGCGCATCTCGAGTAAGCTGAACTACAGCCGATGAGCAACAGAAATCCAGTCTATTACAAAACCTAATCCTAATCTTAGTACCTACTTACTAGCCTGTAGAATACCCCGCCCTATGTACCGTAGATACCCCTCAGAAACCGAGCCCAATGTAATCCGTATGTATGTATCCGTATCCGTATCCTGTGTATCCGTCTAGAGTATAGTAATGTGGGTATCCCGTGTGCGTAACGCGTCGCCTAACGCCTATCCTCAACCCGCGATTCAAGCCTAGCGGCTACCGCCGATGCGAGCTGACACTTCGACTTCTTGAGTGCGACTTGCCGCTCTGGCTGCCGAATATGCGATGAAGCAGTCCGCCTCCGCTGTCTTGATTAGAGGCTTGCGGGTAGGAGGTGTGCGGGACGGGTTGCGGGTACTAGAGAAGAATGGTATTTAGAATCGTGTCCATGACGTCCATAAACAGAAGGAGAAGAGGACGAAAGCGCGCGCGGGGGCGGGGATGGGGATGGAAGAGGGAACGGCGAAAGGAAAGAGGGAGAGAGGAGTGGTGAAAGGGAGAAGTAAGAGGCAAACGCACGATAATCTGCACCCTTCGATCCCTCGGCACCACGACATACGCCGCCGGCTGCGCCTGCGCCTGCACTGGGTACATCGGCTGCGGCGCCAGCGTGTACGCGCTCGTATATTGTGGCGGTGGGCTATACATCGGCGCCTGCGTCGGGCTGACGACGTACGTCTTCGTCCCACTGCGATGGCTACGGTGCCCGTGTCCGCCGCTGCTACTCCGGTGGCTGCTATGGCGATGGCGTGAGGGCGAGTGGGATCGTGCCCTTGAGCGCGGGGCGGAGACTTGGGAGACAGAGTCGCGCGGGGTGACGCCGGGGTCGAACGCGGTGCCGAGCGTATGCGAGCGGCGCGGGGCCCTGCTGCCTGCGCGCGAGTGCGGCTGCGACTGCGACTGTGGGGATCGCATTGGTGTCGACGAGCGTGGCGCAGGGGACGAGGGCGAGGACGCATGCGAGGAGGGGACAAAGGGCGAGCGGTACTGCGGTGCGCACTGGGCCGTCTCCTGCGCCCAGCCGGCGCACATCTGCTGCTTGCGCTGGAAGGCGGCGTATGCGCCGGGCGAGTAGTCGTAATCCGTCATCGTGAAGCGTGGTGTCTAGATGGTATAGCTGTGTACTCTGTAGATCGTAGGGGGTAAAGGAAAAGTAGAGTGAGCAAAGGCAAGTAAAGAAAGTGTGGCCACGCACGGAGGCAAAAGTGGCCTTATATCCCGGTGCGAAAACAATAGTGGCCGGTTTGGAATGTGGGGCTCCGCGGAAGCAAACGGCAAACGGGGATTGTCAGTGCTCCAGTCTATAACGAACGGTGACCGTGTGGCTATGAATACAGCCAGCAGCTGTGGTCCGGGCAGCACCAGTGCTGCTGGATTCGATTGGGCGATGACGGGGGCGGGGAACAGCACAGGCGGTCTAGAGCGACGACCGGTTACCGCCGACCCGGTGTGTCCCGACGCTTACGAAAGACAACAAACGTGATGATCCAATCGTCCTCCTTGCGACAAACCCTCATGCGCGCCTTAAGGCCGTCTCGTTGTGTTCCTGGCTCTATATTCCCTTTTGTTTTGCCCGACACTCGTTTTGTTCTGCCTGAAAGGCACCGGGCGGGACATGGATATGGGTGTATTCGTCGCCCGTGGCGGATTTTGGGCGGATTAGTACCATCTGATTCTGGCATCTCCAAACGCCTCACGGATTCACCTCATCCCCCGCGCTCCATGTCCATACTCCCCAACTCATGCATTTGTCCATGACGCACACCCGTTATTCTGGATCCTCCGCGCAATTTCTGGCGCGCAGATCTGACTCCTCGAGGCCGTTGATTTCTCCTTCAGTGCTTGCCGTACGCAACTTACCTACCTGCTGTCTTGGTGCTATCCGCGACGCTGCTGGTCGGGATTATCGGTCTCGGTCCACCGTCTGTGTTGTGGCTGGTTGCGAACTGCCAGCGATGTCTCCGGAATCCTCTTCATGCGGGATCTACCAGCAACGGCGACTTCGATTCCCGCTTCTCGTGTACCGCTCCGCGTTCGATGACCCGCATCCCGTTCCGACGTACGCTTTTGGATCCTCGTCATCCGCTCGTTGTCTTCCCTTCTGGCTACTCAATGAATCCTTGTCTCAGTGCTTTCGATACTGAATCTGATGACGCACGCGGAACTCTCGGCCGCTACCTTTATGCTTATCCTGGGTGCGCCGTTCGTGATTCCTTGTAATAGAAACGGGTATCGCGCGAGGTGCGATATCCTTGACGAGAGGGAATATGACTTATATTCGGGTCCAAATACTGGAACCTTTATATAATCAGTCAAAGACAAGCTTTCGCCAGAAGTCTCAGATTTAAACCAGAGCGTATCTTGGTCCAAGGCTGCTAATGAAGGCTAAACGAGGGATGAGCGCTGGAGGCCCGGTAGGAGAATCACGCAGGTAAGCAGTGAGTTAGTGGCTGAGCACGATGTAGTTGGGTGGTAAGAAGAAGATATATTCACAGGGGAGGGAGCCTCCTTTTATACAGTACGGAGTATCTACGGTATTCTACGAGGTTCCACGCCTATGAGTCAAATGACTCGGGCAGGGACCGAGCCCGAGACATAGCCAAGGTTCAACCCCGAGATGCCCGAGGCAGTGCGAGCCTGACTCGGAAAGCAGTGTTGAACCGAGGGAATGAAAGTGCATTCGAGGCATGTAGGCTAGAAATGGATAAAGTACCTACAAGCTGCAAAAGTGCCAATATCCATCACATAGCCCCCCCAGCCTACATGTCTCGGATGAGGAGGTGAGTGAAGGATAGGCTACACAGTAAGAAGTATAAAAGATATGAAAGAAAAGAAATCCATCTCAGGATCATAAGATCCTGTTGCACAAATCTGACGCTTTCAGATTGAATGTGCAGGCCTTCATCGTAGCAGTGTTGGGTAGATGCTACGGATAGTTGAGTGTCATTGTGAGAGTCGATCAACCAATCCCTTGAGCCAGGCGGAGCCGAGGGTACCGTTTCAACCCGGGAGAATGTTCCGTTCCGGTTCCAGTGCGAAATGAACACCGAACCGAATTAGTTGCCGTGCCGGGGCTCCCAGGTATCAATGGAGCGATTTCCGAAACCACAGGAAGTTTGCTGGACGACAAACTATCTGCAACACCTGCTGGTAATCCAGGCTTCACCGAATCGACATCCACCGCGTGAACGGGTTGAAGCATTTGAACTGCATGCTTCCCACGTTCAGCCTCGTCGACGAGACCTTCACGCATCGAAGGGTGCAGAAGCCCTTCAGCTTTCATCGTTGAGTTAGCGATGGAATCCGCCGAGAGATTGCGAACGGAAGGTGGCTCAAGATAACCTTCGGTATGGTTGGGATTAAGGAAGGTGTCGTTGGATTCGCAGGGCGCAGCCAAAGTAGAACTGAGCGCCGATTCCGAGCTTGGTACCGAGAGATTGTGACGAGCTCGCAAGTCTGACTTTGGGCTGCCAAGACTTGACAGAGATTGTCGCGCGCAGGTAACCTCAGACACACGATGCTCTGATGCAATGTCATTTCCTAGCCCCGGAAGCTCGATACCGTATTGCCGAGCCAGAAATAAAGTGTAGGCTCGGTTCTCCTTCAGAATTGGTCTGCGTCTCTCGAAGTCAAAGACTTGACAGAGTCGAAGGAGGAAATGTTCAACTTCCGCGCGGAAACACACCGCGAGAATTTCAAAGTCAGGAAGACTGTAAAACTCATCTCGATGGTACGTGTTGGCCCAGGATGGGATAGAAGGTGACTTTTTGCCGTTCATAGTGAAACCATCTTTGGCAGTGCGTTTCCGACAGGTTAGCACATAGATCAGGTGCTTGTAACTGTCAGGGTTAACTCGGAAGCCACTTGACCGCGAGCCGATACGTGGGCGCGTCTCAACACAAGTAAGAACTTTGTCAAGTACTGACAACTCCCAAGACCTCGATCTCTGTAACCGAACGTTTTGTACCGAACTAGGCTCGGTGAGTTCCGGTTTGTTCAACGCAGAAAAGCCCTTCTGCAAGCAGGCCTTGTGGCGAGCAATAATTTCTGGCTCGCCTGAGATACCCGCATTCAACTCGACAGTACTGAGCCGTAGTTGAGCTGGATATGTCGGTGCATCCGGCATGAATGTGTCGGTATGCATCGGGCCAGAGAATGAACGTACAGGTTGTGAGACGTCAATGCAGATGGCGCGACGGCGAGTGAGATCCGAGGAAGAACCGGTGGTGTGAGACGACATCACAGAAGTTGGCGAGGGTCCGGACCGTGGTGATGAAGATGGGTGTGCATGATGAATCATGGAACAGGTCCGAGCACGGGGGGAGAAGCCTCGTTCCGAGGAGGTATAGCCTCCAGGGTCAAAGGAAGTGTTGGAGGAATTCAACGGTGAGTGTTTGAATTCCTTCATCGAGTTGCCGTAGGACGAATATTGACCGAGGGCGAAAGCAATGAGGACCGTTTAATTAAAAGGTTCCCAATGTGTCCACCAGTGTAATAGAAACGGGTATCGCGCGAGGTGCGATATCCTTGACGAGAGGGAATATGACTTATATTCGGGTCCAAATACTGGAACCTTTATATAATCAGTCAAAGACAAGCTTTCGCCAGAAGTCTCAGATTTAAACCAGAGCGTATCTTGGTCCAAGGCTGCTAATGAAGGCTAAACGAGGGATGAGCGCTGGAGGCCCGGTAGGAGAATCACGCAGGTAAGCAGTGAGTTAGTGGCTGAGCACGATGTAGTTGGGTGGTAAGAAGAAGATATATTCACAGGGGAGGGAGCCTCCTTTTATACAGTACGGAGTATCTACGGTATTCTACGAGGTTCCACGCCTATGAGTCAAATGACTCGGGCAGGGACCGAGCCCGAGACATAGCCAAGGTTCAACCCCGAGATGCCCGAGGCAGTGCGAGCCTGACTCGGAAAGCAGTGTTGAACCGAGGGAATGAAAGTGCATTCGAGGCATGTAGGCTAGAAATGGATAAAGTACCTACAAGCTGCAAAAGTGCCAATATCCATCACATTCCTCCTCAACGCCACCGCTCCATGTAGATACTCAACTTCATCAACAGACCCAAATGTCCTCTTTCCGCTCACTTCGAGCCCTATCCCAAATCACGTACGTGCTATCCGCGTCGTCCGGAAATGCTCTCCCAAATGCAATCCATGTCGTACCCCCTTGTCCCCTCCTTGTCCATGTGTCGGCTTTCCCTACGGAATCTCCTCTACTCTGGAAGCAACTGCGATGGTCATAACCGCACGCGCCGCCTGCTTCAGGGCACTCAATCCATTCCAGACTCTCGTCCAACCAACAAGTGACGCCATCCACGTACGCTTTTAGATACTCGTCACCCGCCCGTTGTCTCATCCCATAGTTTAATTTCTGATAGCCCTCATCTTTTTCTTCTGCGTAGTCAATCGAGTCTCACTCCCGGGCTTTCCTGATTTAAACTCTATTGACGACGCACACGAAACTTTCGGCCGCTGCCTTGGTGCTTATCCCGGGCACGCTGTTCATGATTCCCCTGGTTTGTCGACGCCACCCCTCTTTGACAATGCATAGCCTCCCCGGGTTATTCTTTTAGACGCTCGTCATCGCCCGTGGTTTGTAAACTGGGATCTACGCTCCCGTTTGCGACCCCTCGCTTTGAGACCGCCGATCTGCCATTTAGCCTACGTGGGGTACTGGCTCGGAATCAGGCGGCGAAATTTGGAGACTCTGCGTCCATAACCACAGATGACTCTTCCCTTTTCCTTGCAACCTCAGCCGAGCTGAAGAAAATGCGCAAGTCTTTCGACCGCTGCGCGACGCCGGCGTGCATCCATCCCCGGATTACGCTGACCGGCTTACCTCTCCCACGACGCCGGGGTGTTATTTTGCTCCGTGGATCTATGGCTGCTCTCGCCGGCGCTGTCTTGCCTTTACCTGTGCCTGCTCAACTGCATATGTGCTACAGACGAGTCCCTGCTCCTACATTCCGTACACCTCGAGTCGGAATTATCGGGCTTGCAATTATCTGCGTGCTAACCCCGACGTACCTGCGCTTCCACCGGGTCGGGATAACTGGGCTCTGGACCTCGCAACATCTGTCATTTCTCAGCGCGTCGTTCGGGAGATGTTGCCTCCGCTTCCTTATCTGGCGGCATTCATGTCTATATGTTCCCGTGTTTCGTTTGCGCTGTTCAAGGCTCCCTTGATTCAAATCCGCGCTGATGATGCACGCGATACTCTCGGCCGTTGTGCTTATTCTCGAATGCTCGCCATGAGTTTGATTCAACGATTTGTATCTTCTACTTCCTCAAGGCCACCGCTCCCCGATAACATGAGATACACACGCTCCTCAACTTCATCAAGAACCAAGCCTCTGCTTAATTTTCTAGATCCTCGTCATCGCTTGTACACTACTTGTCGACTTTTTCGCGGTCTGCAACCCTTCGACCTGACTCGCTCGGAGGCCATTGGTTTCTCCTTCAACTGCAATTATGCATGTGGCACAGTATGGCTCCCGGAGATCTGCCTGGAAATGCGAATACACATTTTTCTAATCGACGTTGTCAGTGTAGACAAATTGTGTGCCTCTCCGCCAACATCCTTCCGAGTTTCCCCGTCCGGTCGAACTCACAGTGCAGTTCCTTCTCACCCGCTAGCGCTGTCCCTTCTATCATCAAAATCTCGATCGCAAGCCTGTTTTCTGAACTTCTCGTACAAGCAGGAAGATGTCTACTGCCTAAATTCCAATTCAATTCCAACTTTTCAACTAGACGCACCCGTTACATGCCTGGCTTATACGCTAATCACGACGCCGGAGGATTATCGGGCTCGGGATGCTCGGGTCGTGCCGAGGTTTTTGCCGTCTGTAACCTTACCTGAGGTCCTCTCACTTTCAAGGTCATTGATTTCAATTTCAAATAGAATTACTACTGGTATGTGCTAGCTCGTGTCTCAATACCCCGACGCGTTACGTTTGGGATTCATCGGCAGCCGCCTTGGATTCTTGTGGTCGGATTTATTTCCGGCGTCGTGTGTGCTCTCGTATCGCCTAAAGCCTGAATAGATTAGATTATAGCTTCAAGATATCAAGACCTCGCAATTCCTACAGGCTCACGACTCGTGGGGATCCTCCTTCTTTGGCTCCTTTCAAATGTCTGCCTCGTCATGTACATGCATTTCCTCCTTCTTTGATTCATGTTTGGCCATACCTCACGTGTACCTTGCCTGCGGCCTCACATTCCGCCTACGAATTGAGCTCACCCTGGGACACCCATCCGGCATTATGCTCGGTGCCTCTTGTCAGTTGCACCTTCCCGTCCGTAACCCCTCAGCCTATCAACTATCGTCCTTGTCCCTTGAGATGAATATTACCGCTGAACTTTTAGGTTTGGCTACTCTAGGGAACTCACAGCATTTCATCATCCTAATTTGTCATCACTGAGAGAGAAATTGCAATGCAAGTGCTAAAGGGAATAATATCCTACCAAAAGTCGCTTCATACATATCATGTTCCTCAATCCACCACCGTTCCTTCGCAAGTAGATAACAGACTGTGTGAAGTTCCAGCTTGGTCATTACTCATTTCCGCTTTGTGGTCGGGTCATTCCAATTTGGTCATCGTGGCAAAACAGCTCACCAGGAAAGAGGGAAAAATCCTAGGGTAGTACAAGCTCACTTGTTAGATGTTTCTTTACCCTTGCTTGATTTAAATGTCATCAAATAGCTCTGTATACCGTAGTATTTCGTTCAAATCGATAGTCACGCGTCACGCACGCCCCTATCGATATGGAAATTAGGTCGATGTCACGCGTCACTCAGGCCAATGTCGAATTGGTCCCACGGTTCAAAAATTGCTCGTAAAATGCCCGGGAATCCATAAAGAGATTTCTGGGTCTTTTTAGCCGTCAAGAAGACAGAATCTGCGCTATTTCTCTGATTCTAACTGTCCAGAACGTGTTCATGGCCCAACGGAGCCTATTTCTTACCTCAAATCGCTCATTGGAATAAAAAATTGTTACGAGGTCGTAGCACACAGATGTGAGCTCAAGAATTGTTCTCGCACTCATTGCTATGGAAGATGCTTCATTTCGGATGATTATCGAAATTTTTCAACCTGTCACGCATCTGAAGTCGAAATGTCGAATTGGTCAAAGAAGTCACTCGTCACGCCCTGGTTCGATTTGATCGAAATACTACGTTACTGCACAAACTCTAGATCTCAAACCCGTTTAGTCCGATGTGTCAGTTCCGCCTTGTAATCATCCGCGGGCTCGGAAAATGCCGTTCAACTCAAGTTACACTCAACTTTGTTCCCGACACCTACTTACAGTCTCCCTGCCAAAAAGAAGTCCAAACTACTGTGTTCTCCAACCACAACTTTTCAGTCGGACTGATAGTTGATACCGGACTGGCCCTTGTACAGGGCCAGTGATGTGTCCACCAACTTTGTGCCATTTGAGCAATGAGCCCACTGGATAATCTGGCTTGTACAAATGAGCCTGATCACCGAGCATTTGCCCCTTCAACACCCTCTTTCTCTCGTCTTTCGGGTTCCTGTCCAATCCAGCCGCTTATCAGTCCAGGGCTGGTAATTCCACCTACGCAAATTCTTCGTAGATTTGACAGTAAATACCAGAACACTTATCGGATCCTCAAGCCAGCTAAATAGCCGCGCAGATTCGAATAAATAGTTGTTATTTTGCGGAAGCCGAGCCAGAGCCACATATACAAGAAACCTAAATACATAAATACACTACCTGGTCAAGAAAAGAAACTGCACAGAGAGAAAGAGAGAAAACAATTCAAGCAACAAGCACACGACTATCCTTTTCATCATCCACCTCCTGGAAGTCCTCGACATCGGACACATCTTCTTCTTCCTCCTGTATCATTGCGGTCGGGGCCTTGAGTTCTGCCAGAAGCGCCAAACTCCTTCGGTGCTGCTCTAGCAAATCTTCACCAACAGAAGCTAGCCTCTCATCAATCCTTTTCACCTGCTTGTGTTGAGAGGAGCGTTCAAATAGTGGTCTTGCCATGTCCCACAGCTCCACTGCCTTCAACAAATTCCTGTGTCCCTTCAAAATATCCCCCAGATGGAGCATGCATTCTGCTCTGCTGCGATGAACATCCATGTAGGTGAATTCTTCTAGAGCAACATTGAACAAGCTCATGGCGGTATCATCATCTGCCTGGCTATGGAAGATCTGTCCGAGGAAGAGAAGAGCTTTGTGAATCAAGAGTTTATCCTTGAGCTTCAGAGAGTGCGCGAGGAGAACTGTAGCCCAGCTTGATGCCCCTGTATAATTATCCCAGCGGCTGACATCACCAAGACGCTCCAAGCAGTAGGATACAATCTGAGTCTCCTTCCCCACAGCCCAGTTGAGGCATTCTACAAAAAGTGACCTTGCTGCCAGCATATTTCCTTCCTGAAGCGCAAGGTCTGCGATAATAATGTCACACATGACAGACCCTGATATGAAGTTCAAAGTTTTGAATCTGTCTTTCACTGCATTAGCAGCATGTTGCACAGAATCCTTGGGAGCATCCATGAGCACATCAATCTCAGCAATGTTTAGCAAAGCAAAGCTATGATCCAGAGGGTCTTGAGTGATAGAGGGCTCTTGTAGAATCTGCTGATGGATATTGTGTGCCTCAATATATTCTGACTTCAGCTTGTGAACCTCTGCTTGAGCACTCATTATCACATTATTCAATGAACCAGGAGACAATCCACAAGCAGACAGAAGGTCTCTTCCCTGCTTGCAGAGGGAAAGGCTTTGGTTGTAGTCGCCAAGACTACCTGTGCATGTGGCCTCAATATGTAGCCCCTTTGCTTCGGCATCTAAATCTCCTGAAATCCTGGCCAATCTCTGAGACTCCTTGGCATTGGTTTGGGCTGCTGAGTAATGACCACAAAACCACTCTATCCATGCCATGTGTTCCAAGGCCTGGGAATGTCTTATTGTATTCTGAGCTGAAACTGCCAAAGAGATAGCTGTTTGACAGAATTTCAGAGCAGCAGGGAGCTCATGTTTTCTTCGTGCATAAACAGTTGCAAGGATGATATAGAATTTACCTGCATAGCTGTGTGAGCATCAACGCACTGATATTCGGAAAAGCTTACATTTGAGATCAGAATCATTGCACTGCTCAAGGTGGGTGAAAGCTTGGGAAATCACAGTGTCTAAATCTTCATCATCACTGAGATCCCACAAGTCCAACAGCAGAGTTGCGAAGTATGCCTCCAGCCGATGATCACAGGGTAGGGGGAAAACATCTGGGATAAGTTTCGTCAACTGGATCACCTCCAGCCTGGTGGGACGCCGGAATTGGATAAGGTAACACATGGAGTAGATACAATCCACTACATCTGGATTGTCTTGAATAAGTCCCTTTCGAAGGACTTGCTGGATATTTGCCAAATTCAACGATATTCGAGAAGCTATGCTAGGAGCTGAGGAAGATCCGTAGTATTCATGTATCAGCTTGAGAAGCTCATGGAAGTATCTTCGAAGAGGGCGGATGAGATCCTCTTTGGGAGGCTGAACCTTCCGCATGTATTCCATGATGGGCACCAGTAGTTTGACTCGTTTGTGGGAATCACTGTAGGCCAGACTGGTGCCAATTAACACAGCTTTGCATCCAAGGATATCATCGATTGGGAGTTTGCTCTGGACCAGTTCTGCATCCGAAAGTCCATTGGGAAGCATTGACAAGAGACTCAAAAGCTCTCGTGAACGAGGGAAGGCTGTCAGTCTGGGACTAGCAAGAGACAATGAGATGGATAGATCCAAGTTGGATCTTCTGTCCCAACCATCAAAAATCATAGAAGTTCTCTCCTCCTCCCAGCGAGAAAGAACTGTAGAACAGCCTTGCGAGTCCACCAAATGGGCTAAAAGACTGATTGCAAGCGGCATATTGTCTGTCAAAGCCAGGACTTTGTCAATCTCCTCTGGGTTGTGTGTATCATCAGCAATGTCGATGAATGTCCGATGAGCTGCATCTTGCCCCAAGGGGTTCAATGGGGGTAAAAAAGGATGTGTCCATGCTACTTTGGCAGGTCGCTCAGCTCCGCGCATTGTGACCTGATAGGAATGAGTAAAATGAAATAGACTGATAATTGTCACCTACTATCAGAGCAAGATGTCTGACGTCTGTAAGCAGTGACAGAAATTCTTCAACCGCCTTGCGGGACTGCATTGGCTCCCATATCGTCTCAAGATTGTCCAGAATGAGGAGTCCGGGTGGACCTTCACAGAGGTGCCTGATGACTGCTTGAGTGAGATCTTTACCTGGCTTCAGTCCAAGATGGACTCCAATAAGTGCAGCCAGTTCAACTTTGGTTGTGGCAGGGTCGCAAGCTACAAAGTGCCGATACTGCCCATATCGTGTGGTGATTTGTGTATGATGCAAGACAGCTTTGGCCACAGTAGTCTTTCCCATCCCACCTGCACCGAGAATTGCAATTCTAGGCACTCCCTGGGTGAACAGCTGAAGTATCTTGGACAGTTCTGAGTCCCGGCCATGAAAGATGTGGGGCTCTGACGGCAGCATTGAGATTGAAGTGGAGCTTTGGATCAAATATGAGACATCACCCTGTTACAACACAAGCAGACACATACCTGTTGTGCGAGTGTGAATAAACTCTGCTTATCTGTACTTGTGTTAGTGAGATGTATAGTACAATGGTGGAATATACTCACACTGGAGGCTTGATCGGAACCAGCATCAGAGAGTCTTTCAATGAGGTGAAGCACTTGTTTGTGCCTCTCTTCAGACTCTTTCTGCATTTCTGTGATATCATTTGTGATTTTCCCAATGTTTATCTGACTGTATTTTCAATGATGGTGGAATCATGGTATTTGGTTGGCTAACCTGGAAAGAATCCAGTCCGTATTGCAGGCCATCCTTGCAATTCCTGAGGAGAGTACCAAGGTCACCCTGGCGGAACAGCTTCTTGATTTTGCTTCCTTTCTGCTGGGCTTCAATAAAGGTGTTGACCTTGTGAAGTGTCCTGAAAACAGGAAATGAGTATGTAAGTAATGGTAGTATGGGCAAATCAGCTAAGTACTCTGTGAATTTTCCGATATGACCTAAGACACTGGGTGGTAGCTCTGCTCCGGTCTCAGATGTTATATGGGTAACGAGAATTGCATTCAGTAATTCATGTGTCTGCTCGAGCAATTGGATGCACTCGTTTTTGTTCTGTTTGATGGTCTAGGACAACTGACTGAGATTCCATACATAACTCAGTGGAAAAGAATTACCTCAACATTTCTCAGGAGAGATCGAGTTGTGTGGGCGATGACCTCAAGGGATGATTCCCTCAAACCGCTAGAAAGAACTTCCAGGGAGCCCGCAGTAATCTCGAGGCATTTTTTAATGTCATTCAACCGAATCTGTGTGACGGAGGGTTGTGGAGGCATATTGATGGGAGGGAGGCGCTTCACTCCGAGAGGACTCGCTATTTATCCCGTCTACTCGTGGGAAGTTCTATGTCCATTGGTTGCAGTTCATCCTTCGATCCAAGATTGATCATGTCCGAGTAGCTGGTCAACAGCGCCGCCCAAGGCCATCTTTCGCATATTTAAAGGAACATCTCGACTACACCCGGATATGTGTTAATTTTGGGCGCCGGGTTTTCCCATGGATACGGAAGTTGAACAGTGCGCAGAGATCGGTAATACAGATGAAATCAGACGTCATCCGCGGAGGTTATCTAGTGAGCCTTTTCCTTTTTCTTTCGCCCTTTAAACTTTTGTAGACCAGGCAAATTTGCCGATAGAAACTGAAAGAACATTCCTGCAGTTTTTCGTCGCTGGTCAATTATATTTATAATCCATATCCATCCTCCACTCTTGCTCCCCCGCGCCGATAGCTGTATCACCATCACCGAAGATGCAGGTATCCCCTCACCTGTATGCATACTTGGCCGTATCAATGATACAACCCCAAAAACAAGCACTGTGAGAGAGGCCGAGGTCCAGGGCTCTGCGTATGTGGGAGATCTCCCGCTCTCTTGCCGCGAGAGTCGCGTGGAATCCCGTTTGTTTGATGTCGAAACTTAACCCCGGTCCAGGTAAAAATGTCTTGATAATATCTGTCCTGGAGATTCTATGTTCTGTGTTTAGCGCTGTGCCCATCACAGTTGAGCCGTGCAGCACATGAATTATTCCAAACCCAAAGATGTCAACTATTCTGACATCGACTGAAGGTGTTGGCAAAAATTGGAATACACATGGCTTTCCAACTGGCAAATGAGACGGCCTCCAATCTCGATTCATTCGCACGCGCGCTGACCAAACTCGTCTGGCTCGGGGTCGTTCCCTCCGGTGCATGCAGTCCTTCCAGCATTGATATTGATAAGCTTTGACGGGAAGTGGCCAAGTCCGCACACCGCAGGTAAGTATTGCGCGTCACCCCACGTTTTCTATTATCTTGAGTTGCCCGGCCGAGGTGGAAGGAAGTGTAATCCCCCAAATCAGGATGCGAATCCTAACCCTTGATGTATGTTTGAAGCTGCCAACCAGGCGTACCTGTACAATGTGAATAACAGATAACTGAAAACCTCGAAGGCTGTGAACTTGTTGAACGTGCAACATGCACTGGCGCATCCGGTCTCAACTATCGATTCCTGGAACACGTTCGAGATCTTGTGTGTTTGTTTTCGTTACTCGACTCAGGATTTCTAGAGCAGCAAAGACTCACGAGGTAGCCAAACCAAGGCAGAATTTGAACCTGCGGGCAGCTCCAACTTTGGCTTTGTACAGTCAAACGGAAGGGTTGGTTCACGGAATATTTGGCCCGGTACGTTCGAATCCAGTACAAGCGGGCGCAGTCAGGCGCGAAGCTGTCTCAGACAACACCGCCGAGGTTCAGACAGAAAGAAAAATGAGTCCAAAGGGAGGAGCGAGAAACCTTTGGAAGGGGAGAGACGGGGCAGGCAAGACGGTGGGACGTGAGGATCTTGTGCGCGCGTTGGCCGTATCCCTCAATTCTTTTCGGAGCCTCAGGGTCGGGTCCATCGAGGCTCGAACAGTCGAGAATCAAACCAAGGCATAATCTCGTGTGTGTGCAATCGTGGCCGCACAGAGACGCAGCAGTTGCATCCCGGCAGATTGACTGTTGATTTTTCAGTGCAATCCAAGAATGTCGTGCGTTGAGAGCCCGATGATTCAGGAAGATATAAGAACATGGTCGGGCCTGGAGATTGATTAGCGTTGAAGGAAGACCTCTCGGTATAGATTCATCGAGAGCAGGAGGAATAGAGAATTTGCTCCTTCTCCCAGTGCAGTTCAAGCATTTCGTACTTTGATCGACCAAGGGAGAAAGAGGACAACATGTATTGCAGCTGAAAATTGATCATCATTAAAGTACAGTGTAGCGCGAGTGGGTAGCGGTACATCGAGACTAATGAAGGACAAGCGGGCGCAGAAGGGAAGCGGGCAGTAATCCCAGTTAACGCCGCCCAAGTCCAGCCGAAAAATGAATCGGACCAGAGACAGAAGGAAGCCTCCAAAGGAAGAGCCGCAAACCCACGGGCAGAGACAACAGACGGGCAGGGAGGATCCCACTCGTATCAGAAAGGAAAGGCACGCATAATAATGCGCACCTCCGAATCCGGCGGGCACGGGTACCCCATTACGCGCAGTAGCGCCGCGCGCGCGTCCACCATACAGTATCCAAGCCCGTATACATGCCCCGCCGTGTCGCACCCGTGTAGATGGACATGCGTGGACGGAGACCACGCAAAAGAAAAGTTGCAAAAGAGTGTGTGCGCCTGCAGACTGAGGAAAGTCCACAGGAAGGCGTTACACGAAATCTGGAAAGTGAAAGCAAAGTAAAAAAAAAATGGATTGGAATATGGAGGGAAGGGAAAGCAAAGCCGGCGAAAGAACAAGGAAAGAATGGGGACGCACGATGAATTCCACCGTCTGCGGTCGATTACACGACATCACGTACACCGCCGACCCGCTGTATCGAGATCGCAGTGCTCGCACTCGCGGGGCTGCGTGCGAGGAAAAGAACACCCAGCGATACTGAGGGGCGGGAGCTAGAGATAACGAAAGAAAGCAAAGCTAGTGCGCTCAACGCGAGCGCCAAACGTGAGGAGGCTAGGCTACCGCCGATGCGACGTGAGACTCCGACTCCGCAAATGCGACTGGCTCCGCGGGTGCGAGTGGGACTTCCCGCTCTGACTCCCAAAAATACGGTGCAGAAGCCCGCCGTTACTGTCTTGTTGCTGAGGGTAGGAGGTGCGCAGGTCGGGTTGGGGGTACTGGAGACGGATGAGTGGTCAGCGTTGAGTTAATATGTGGACGGATAAGGAACCGAAAGGGGGAGGGGCAGTGAAAGAGGGCCGAGTGAAAGAACAGGGGATGGGACGAGGGAAAGAAGGGGATGGATGGCAAAGGAGAGGATAAAGGATAGAGCAAAAGAAAAACACGTACGATAATCTGCACCCTCCGATCCCGTGGCACCACCACATACGCCGCCGGCTGCGCTTGCGGCTGAACCTGCGCATACTGCATAGGCTGCGGCGTCGTCGTATACGGACCCGTGGTATACTGCGGTGAAGTATACGTCGGCGTAGGGCTGACGATGTACGTCGTCGCCCCCGTGCCGCCGCGATGGTGGCTACGATGACCACCGCTGCTACTCCGGTGCCCGCTATGGCGATGCCGCGAGGGGGAGTGCGAGCGCGCGCGGCGACTATGCGAGTGGGAAGCGGAGACTTGGGAGACAGAGTCGCGCGGGGTGACGCCGGGGTCGAAAGCCGTGCCCAGCGTGTGCGAGCGGCGCGGCGCTCTGCTCCCTGCGCGCGAGTGGGGCTGCGACTGCGACTGCGGGGAGCGCGGGGAGCGCATTGGTGGGGACGAGCGCGGGGCAGGCGAGGACGGCGAAGAAGCATGCGAGGAGGGGACAAACGGCGAACGGTACTGCGGTGCGCACTGGGCGGTGTCCTGCGCCCAGCCCGCGCACATCTGCTGCTTGCGCTGGAAGGCGGCGTACGCGCCTGGCGAGTAGTCGTATTCCGTCATTGTCTATGGGTGTACTGTATATCCTAGATCGTATAAGAGTTAGGAGGAGTGAAGGTAGGAGTGAGCAATCAACAAGTTAACAAAAGTGTGGCCACGCACGGAGGCAAAAGTGGCCTTATATCCCGGTGCGAATACAATAGTGGCCGCTTTGGATTGTGGGGCTCCGCGGAAGCAAACGGCAAACGGGGATTGTCGGTGCTCCCAGTCTATAACGAACGGTGACCTTGTGGCTATGAATACAGCCAGCAGCTGTGGTCCGGGCAGCACCAGTGCTGCTGGATTCGTTTGGTCGATGACAGGGCGGAGAGCACAGGGCGGTCTTAGTCTAGAGCAGGCAACCGTAAGCAGGAAACCGGCTACGACCGACCCGGTGTTCCCCGATGCTTACGGAACATAACAACGGAAAACAACCGCCTCTGTCATCTGATGCACATCTCCTTGCGACAAACCCTCACGCGCGCCTTGAGGCCGCCTCGTTGTGTTCCTATCTCCCCATTCCCTTTTGTTCTCCCCGACCCCCACTCTGCGCTACGTGTTCCCGCTTCAAAGACACCGGGCGGGGCATGGATATGGCAATCATATTCGTCAAATCGTGGCCAGGCGATTGTCATCTCCTTCCTCGCACGGCTTCACCTTATCCCTCGCCGCAAGTCCAGTCCCCACTCGTGCATTTGCGAATGACGCACACCCGTTGTTCTGGACCCTCCGCGCAATTTTTGGCCCTAGGATCTCCTCGAGGCCGCTGATTTCTCCTTCAGTGGCTGCCGTACTCGAATTACCTACGTGCTATCCGCGACGCTGCTGGTCGGGATTATCGGTCTCGGTGCTCCACTGCCTTCTCGCGTCTCACTGCGTTCTGTTTGGGATCCCTCTGTTCGTCATTATTCTCCACCGCCGCACACCACTCCCTAACAACATCGCGCTCTCAATCTAACTCAACTCACGACTCCACAAACAGCCGACTTTCTTTGTCCTAGACCTATTTTTCTCTTGGGGCTTGATTCTCATCGCATCCTTCGCCCCTCCGCTGAATTATCTGTCCTACACTGCCCCACAAGCGTGCCGACATCATGAATCGGTAAATCGTGGGAGACTCTAATCTGAGAAGACAGCTGGCCCCGAACACGAAATCGCCTCGCCATCTATCTTGGCGCGTTGGTCACAACTGGTCATGTACGTATCAACACGCCGCTGTGTTCGTTCAGTTCGTTCGAAAGCCTTGCTGCCAGGTATGCTTGTGGTGTCGTTCGTCAATGCTTCCTGTATGTGCGCCATGTCCGGCCTGTCGTGGCTTGACCCAGGAAAAGTATCCTTTTCTAAATCCTTGTCCTTGACAGCACCTAATGACACCTATATACCCCAACCTCAAGATGCACCGGCTCGGATTTTGTGGATCCTCGCTCGTAAACTTCAATCTGCGTCTGTGTTTGTCGTCCTGAATGGGCTCTGTAACCTCTCGGTCCGGCTTTCTATCCTTGCTATCGGCTCGGTGCTCTACGCTCTTAGTCTTATCTCATCGCGTTCTCTGGGAATGTTGGCCCCGAACTGCCACCTGGTGATGTCCTTGTCAATTTTCCTAGTCTCACCTGCCTCTTATTTAACGCCATCCGCTCCCCCAGTATGCTTTCAGGTCGTTGTGTTTCTCGCTCGTCATTCCGTGGCTGTACTCAATCGATTCTCGTCCCAGCACTTTCGTGGTTTCTGTTTATCTTTATGTCTATCATCGACTTGCGGCTCCTTCCTGGACGCTACCTTTCCTCGATAACATGCCCTAATTCCCGATGCTCAACTCGACCCACATCCATGACGCTCCGGTAATGGGTCTTGACTCTCAAGTCTCGGCGGCGGGCGCGGAGATTTTGCTTTGGAGTCGGTCAGTGTCTCTTGCATCCGCATCTGATCAAGCGACGCGTCGCTTATCCATCATTTTTTTTCAGTGGACTTGATCTGTCTTCTCCCTCGCTGTCCCATAAAACTGGACATCGCCGTCTCTGAAGGTCTGAACTAGAGACTGTTCTCCTGCGCAAATCCAGCTCACTGACAAGCACAACACAACTCCCTCAAGTTCGAGTTCACCTTGAGCTTCCTTCCAAGTATGTCTGGGCCCCACTCGGGGCTTTCGTCCCCGATTTTAACTTTGTTTCAACAAGAAATACCGCCTTTTCAACCCCGTTGCCCGTACTTGCTGAATAACCGTCCCACCATTGCCCCACAGATGACGCCGGCGGAACTCTCGGCCGCTGTGTTGGATTGTGCTTATTCGTAGACGCTGGAGTCAATTCGTTTCTGCTTCCTCAGTGCCACCGCTCTCGACGATCTCTTCGCTGGTTAGCCGAGTGGTGTAGCACCACGCTCGTTTTGTGTGCGTTTAATCGTCTTATCGGCTGTCCACGCCGCTTTGCGTGCAGTCAGGGCCATATGGACACCCTGTCCATTCTGCGGATGATCTAGCGACGCTCCTTCATAATTTTCTTTGCTTCGACGGGAGCTGAGCGCGGAGGGAGCGCAACTTCGATTCAACATCGCGCCAGTAAGCAGGGTAATCGTTTGCGTGCTTATGCTTATATGTGACGCACAGGAATTCGATGCACTTTGCCTGATTTGACTCTGGACGCCGAACGTTCCGACGCCCTCATTCATTCCTTTTCTCTGGTAGTAGGTACCCACTTGAAATATCCCAGATAACGATCCGTCCGAATGTTGGGCTGTGATCGCGCCTACCTTAAGTGCCAGGGGGATATGAGGATCACGGTTCATGACAGTTGTTGCAATACACTGGGGCGAGTGGTTGAAGTCGCTGATAATTTCATCTATGGTCAGAAGATAGTGGGCTATTTTCGAATGAAAAACAGGGGGCTCGGTGAAAGTGACGCCCTTTGCCGCCACCCGCGACGCCCTCAACTGAGAACATTGACGCCCCCATGTCGCGTCACGCCCTTGACGCCTGCCGCCCCTTGATTGCCGGCATTTGACGCCCCCACCGCATGTATTTCGGCAAACTTTACCCATATCGCGCATCGATACCGTTCAGAAATGGGCCCGCTGTTGTAAGGAAGGTTCATTACGCTGCATGAGACCCTTGTACATGCAAATTTCAGCAAAATTAATATGGCAGTGCTGCCCCCCACGGACGCCCCCTCGGCAAAGGGCGTCAAAGGGGCCGCCGGCAGTGGCGTCACTTTCCCTTTGCCCAAAAAACAGGGAAGCAATAGGGAGATTCGGCGACATACTGGCTTTGTCTTTCTTATCTGCAGTGTCATGAGTTGAGATCAGGGCCACAGCCAACATTCTCCCATCCCATCTCGCGGTCCTCCGAGGCATGGCGGCCATCATGATTATCGGCACCACACTGACACCAGTGGTAGAGACGGCGGTAACGGGTAAAGGTCCGGATTTTGGTACGATCCTTGGCTTTGGACTTGCAGGAATCACTGTCCGTGGAAACGATTGACAATTTCGAGCGGACATCGTGTTCTGGCGGAATGTACTAGTAGAGGCACAGGTCGGTAAAGATCTCGAACGCGTGTGCTGCCGTACACAGGTCGATCCATCAGATTGTGGACCGTACCTTGGTCTTCCGAGGACCACAGTCGCGATGTGGTCCAGAGCTGCGGCACGGTCATTTTGCGAAAGACGGAGTTTGCTAACAATCGAGCCCGGGGTAACAGTTTTCTTTGTGAGAGCGGGAACGAAGGAGATCTGTTCAGCTGGGTCGAATGGGGCAGCGGTTGAGTTGGAAATGGGGCCAGACTGAGCAGAAAGGCGAGGCAAAGGGAGAGAGCGTGCAGAAGACGCGACGCGACCGGCACGGCCTTGACGCGCACCGGCGCGGGACTGACGCGCGTTGACGCACGGTGGCTGTGTCGTTGACGCGCCACTGACGCGCCGCTCATAACTCTTGAACTGATGCTCTGTCAACCCTAGATCCGTGTTGTTGCATAGTTCTAAATCACAAAAATACAACCACAATTTTCCATCCCCCAACCCAACCTGTGCTCTCAGTCTTAGACCAAATAGGGAATTTCTAGAGAACTACTGGACCATTTCCCTAGACTCAAAACATGTCTGGAACGTCGAGGAAGGACCAACTAGGTGTGGCATTTGTCCCGGAATAAATTTTACTCGGACGGCTTGACACACTGGGTTGAAATTACCGAATAGGCTATTTGTCACGGACAACGCGGGCTACTGCCTAGACTCAGAACAGGTGTGGCACGGCTCGAAAGTACGCACTGGTGGTTGCCTTAATATCCCTGCTCCGACGGTATATGCGACTAGGTTCAAATAGTGAATCAGCCGCAGGATTTGCCCTTACTACTGGTATGGGGCTGAGGGAAATGCCGGCGTGATTAAGTACGACGTGTGGTTACACACGAGGTTCAACTACCCTCAGCACATGATTTACCTCGCACGAACAATTCTGCGAGGTCTAATCCACATGTTCTATTGATCTCCCTTGAACCACACTCAATCTTGTTGAAGATTGCCGCAAAGTACAGCTGCCGCGCGCGGCACAGTTTCATCTAGTCTGGGTGGCAGAATTTATCAGACAAGATGTATGCCACAAAACTGCTCTGATTGGTGGATATAATGCCCTGAGTATAGAGGACACTTGATTCGGTTTGGTCCAAGTTTGACCGTGATAATATTATGCACGAAGTTCAGTCCAGATCTGGTTGACTTTCATTGAGATTGAAGACTCGGCATACCTGGTTAATCTCATGCTTGCATGGAGTGAGTATCGAGTCGCGGCATCAGGGACATCCACAGACTATCATAGAGTGAAAATTCGCTTTTCAGGACACCTTCAGTGACCGCCGAACTGACGCGCCGGTGGCTGTGTTAGTGACGCGCCGTTGATGCGCCGTGTATAACTTCCGAAGGAGTGATCCATGGACCCCAAGTAAGTGTAGTTAGCTTTGCCTAGTGCCGATTCATCGTTTTAAGTAAAAAAAAATGCAACCCCAATTTTTCACCACCCATATGTACCGAGTCGGTCCTAATTCCCATTTGCGCGAGTCCGCACTTTGAACACAATAGACTCGGGGAGGGACAATGTCTTGACTTCCTCTACTGTGCACTCTGGATGAAAAATTTGTGCACAATTGTGAGGGGATAGAAAGCGCAATGGATTGCAGTACTGCTGACACATATTGACGCGCATCGAGATTCACTGACCTTGAAAATGACAGATCGCGTTGTCTGCAGAAGGCTTCGTATCGGTATTATCCATCTGCGCTCTCAGCTTTGGGAATCGATGCTAATGCGAGCCTCGACTGCCCACGAAATACCTCTCACTCATTATTCACACGTCAATAACCAGGCACCAGATTGCATCAAAGGTACCTCATACCTCTCTGCGTTGTAGTACATAACGGAAATCCCAAGCTATTCATTTACGGCGAGGCAATTGCTTTTTTTTTTTTTTTTTTTGAACCGTGTGAACGAAACAAGACTCTGCATATGGGGGGCTCTGTGATCCAATTGGCACGTATAACTCACGAGTGAGCGTGAAGTGAGAATCTGACTGCAAATGCAAGGTGCTGTGTTCGCCAAACTTCCGGCGATACATCTCTGCCCTCTATGAATAAACCCCTTTGACATTATTCCGTTTTCCGTGATCCAGTGAGTAGCTAATCAGGGGTCAAGCATAAATGCTCGAGTCTGGACTTCCCGCAAGTCATTTGCCCGTATTTATGAGGGGATCATTCATTAGTTATAGAGCTATGTGCAGCTGAGTGTAGGGCATGGTGTTTGTCCTGACGCGCTCAGTAATTCACTGGCAGGTCCCCAATACTCTGCCCACCGTACCCGCGCACTCGCAGCTGTTCTTTGTTGTGGCCTGGGTGATTCGTTGCCGCTTGAGTGAGCTTTTACGAAATACTCTGCATCCTTCTATCCGCGGCGCGCAGTTATGACGATGTATCCAGTATAGACATAACTCGGGTCCGACACTGTGGATTCGTTCTGTCTAACCCATCCATCAGGACTGATGTGGGCTGGTCGTTGCCATGTACGCACCTGTCTGCTACCCAACTTAATATCCTCATCGCAGCGACAGGGTGGTTGTTGTTCGTGCAACTGGCGTGCAAGTTTCAGTGTATTGATAAATGAACACCCGCGAGCTCCCGCGATGACGACGCTGAGGTCCATGGTGGACATTGGAAACATTACGTAGAGTGGATGATGACAGTTCACTTGTCGGCGATCGACCGTTTCCTCGTAGGTTTACGTGAGTTGGAGAGCAACGGGAGTACATAGAAAAGGCCGAGCAAAAAACGAACGATGGGTGCACCTTACATGTTGGACCAGTGGGCGAATATAAAGAGTAAAACAGTGGTGCCTCATCCATGAGAGACTGGGTTGCTTGTCGTTAGGAGTGGCAGGCATGGAAGGGAAGCTGCACAGGTTTGTAGAGTCTAGATTTTTAAAGCTGGTCTGATAAGCCAAAGAAAAAAACTACGAACACCTGCAATACAAACTAGGAGGCAGTTTTCATGCACTCAGCCACCATGTAAATGCTGGGGCTGTGACATTAGATTGAGGACTGGGGATAGTTGAGTGGGTGCGCGAATAAATTGAACCGTGAGAAGATTTGAACGTGCTGCGACTGAACTACCCGCTGGAATCACCTGTAATCATTGTATGAGCATTGAAGACTCCTCCTTTTACTCAACGGGTTCATTGGCCTGTGCCGCGGCATTGACTCGTGAACTTGCAAATTGAGAACACATCACAGACCTTTCTGGAGGACGTTCTGAACACTGGAAACGATGTCTAAATATGCCACATTGTGTCAGAGACCAATCCGGGTGACTTCGACTTGAATTCAGCCTATCTTTGCACTAAAATACCCTTTCCGGATCGGTCCAAGCACCAGCTCTGAACATCCTGTAACGCTCTAGAGCACATAATGCTTCATTCCACCACTCAACAACACTATCTGAGAACTTTGGGGAGTGGCGCGCCGATGCTGTGTCAGGGTCGCGTCAGTGCGCGCCGACCGCGTCATTTTCTCCAGGCCCGCACTGATCACTTTAGGTCGTGTACGTATTTCTTTTCTCTGCAGTTTCCGTTGCGCGTCGCGTAGGAATCAGGGAACAGGATACATTGAAAAATCAACATGATAGAGGGGTTTTTTTTTTCTTTTCCTTGTGGCAAGATATGAGCGAGATATTCTTTGTCTGTTGTGCGTGCCGGCCCGGACGGCTGGGGTTTTCCCCGACCGCTGACCTTACCGCTCGCCGCTGGGCCCACTGCGTGGGGCTTGCGCTCGCCGTGAGGCCCACTGCGTGGCGCGTTAAAAAGAAAGACACCGGGGGTTTCGAACTCTGGACCGCAGCAGAACAGCGACAGACAAGACGCAACACAACACAACGGAGTCGCCGGGCCGGATCATGGACACAGGCGCCTACCGACCGATCCCATCAGCACAGCCACCAAAAGTTCCCAGCTCTACTGTACTATTTCGACCGAGTGTTCAGGTGACGCTGATAAGCCGTGTATCGGGTTTAGGCCTGTTTCACGCGTTTTTCGCGTTTTCTGTTCTTTTTAACGCGCGTCTCAAGCATAATATCATATCTGATATTATGCTTTGAGCCTACTCTTAATGGGGACTATAATAAGTCCACCCGCAGGGGCTATTCAGAAAGATCATACTGAATTAGCGCTGTTGTACGGGTTACAATTAAAACTGGGTCAACTTACAGACGCTCAGGTTGTACAAGAGAGCTCCCTTATTCATAACGTACCTAGTGGGCATCTGGGGGATTTATCGGTTATGTCTTGAGGACGCCGGACGCTTGATTGAAACCTTTGTTTACATCTCTTTGCATCGAAATGGGATACGCGATGGACCACGTGACCAGCTCAGTACTTGCCCGAGATCATGTTCCGAATAGGCCGATACGGAATTATCCGGACATGATCGCATCAAATCGCGATCGACTCTCAAAACGGGGAGATTAAGGTTCCAATCCAGGAACTTGGTCTTCCAAGCTCTTCACAAGGGAGTGCGGGGTACTCAGTGGAAGCTACGAACATGTAGAATCCATTTCTGAGTATCTTATTCACGGGCACGGCCCTATTCAGAACCTAGGGACTAATCTCGACTTCCAGCACCACGCGAAGTCCGAGATAAGTCCCAAGGCAACTAATGGACATTCAGGAGTTTCATTAATCTTTCTTATTTCAACTGTAACTGCTTGGCTACTGATATGACTCGTTTTTCTATTCATTTTAAACACATGTATACCCGATCGTCTGTCACACCCCTACTCCGTTTATCCGCAATCTTGTAATTCTCTCTGTGTAAGCGTTATAGTGTACAGTATAAAATAGCGAGAGCACTGGCATGTACGGTACGGAATCCCACCCCGGTTATTGAGGCGCCACCCAGTTACGGCCCTCCTTAACGCACGGTTCGGATCTGGACTTGTCACTCAGGGCTACTCTATTCAGAATAGTGCCGTTCCAAGTTATAATATAAAATCTCTGCACGCCCCTGGCGATACTCCTGGACTCCTGACTGATTGTGAATTGTATTGAACCTGTGGCTTGTGAATTGGCTTGTGGTATAGCCTTTGATTTGGGATTTGGCTTGTGGTATAGCCTTAGGACTTGGAATTGTGACTGGCTTGTTGTATAGCCTTGGATTGGATACGTTTGGGATTTTGGCATATAGCTTTGGACGCTTTACAATCCACTTTGCGAATAGGGTGCTATAACTTCGGTTACCAAGCCTTATTTCACTCAGACCACACGCGCGCTGCACACGTCTAAGACAGCAACCCCTTAATTACCTGCTCCCCTCATTACAATACGAACTCGGCAGTAGAAGTAGTAAAGTGTTTAGGATTAGGTTGTTTGTTGTGGATTAGATTAAAGATTCAACTTTGTTGTATCTTTGTCTTCATTCATATCCAAACCATCGAATCTTGATTCCATCCGCTTCTCCTGTGCAACCCTTTCATCTGGCGCCCACCACGAGGGTAGCAGATTAATTGATTGCTGGGTATTATACGTTGTGAATAACAGCAAAAAGGCGCGTTCTGAATTGGAACCTTGGATCGCAATATCAGTTGCAACTAGCACATTTACTCATTGGCTTTTGTCATTGGGTACAACTAGGCTCTTCTGTCCGTAAACAGATAAAACCATTCCACCTCGGGTCTCAGACGAGCCTGAATCGGAAAACTCTACCTTTGTTGGACAAGGATCTCTTCCAGTGTCAGGATTTGGCAGACCTCCTTCTCGAACTACTCGTTCAAAGAAGCCTGTTCTTCAACCTCAACTACAAGAGCATTCTCTCACAAAGATAGCAAAACAACTCTCGGCTTCGGATCGTGCACGCGCAGACCAAGCAAATATCACACAAAGCAGGCGTCAGGCTTATAACGAGCTTCAGACCGTTTCCACGGTAGCATCTACATCAGGACAAAGGAGCAATCCCCAAATCCAACAAAGTCCCAACCTGGAAGAAACTCCAGGATCAGCTTCAGTTTCGGTTCAACCGTCCCGTGCAGCATCTCCAATTCAGAATATTATGACGGATAGACCCGTAAACGTAGCGACGGTGGCCAGTTTTCGTGTACCAGTACCTTGGGATCTCCATGGCCCGAAATTCGATGGAAAGACCCCTTCTAAACTAAGGGGCTTCTTGAGAAATGTTCAGACTATTTGTGACAAAGGGAAAATTACCGAAGACCAAGATAGAAAAAACTTAGTGTTGGATTACTTGACCGACGAAGAGACCAGAGAGCAGTGGGAGCGACTCCATCACTATAAAACAGGCACTTACGATGCTTGGGTTAAAGATATAGAGGAGCTGTTCCCAGAACTCGAAGATGCTCGAGTCGGGACGCTTGGAAGGTTGAAGAAGATATGTTCAGAAAATCGAGGAATCGAACCTTCTGAATTAGGAGCTCTTAGGAGATTCTCAGTATCCTTCTCCAACGAAGCGGACAAGTTAATGCAAGCCCCGGCTTCCATAGACAATGGTCAGCTAGTGGACATGTATCTCGAAGTTCTTGACGAGAAATTCGCAGAGCAAGTCAACTTTATGGCTAGTCAGAATAAAATCTTGGCGGGAAAGAATGGGTCAGAAAGCTCAGTTCTCAAACCCTCGGCGGTTCAATTAGCTGCTGAAGGAGATCATGCCGACAGGGATGGAGAAAAGGGGGACGCCTTGGTTAAAAGGAGAGGAGCAAAGATTCCCTTGAGCGAAATAATTGGGATAGCGGAGGCCATATCCGATAATTGGACTGGCTCTTCCTCCAAGTATAGTAGTTCGGGATCTAAGTACCAATCCACCAAAGGAGAGTCTTCCACGAAGAAAGAGATAGAGGGTATCACTCAGATTCTAGCGCATCTGAATGATAAACTTGATCTTGTCGACAAAAAGATCGAAGAAAAGATTGATGCTAGTCTGAAGAAGTCCTTTAGTCAGAATGTTCGACAGACACCACCGCACATGGATAATAACCAGAACGGAGGGAAGTCTGACGGAAATAATGATCAAGGAAATTCGAATTCAGTAGTGAAGAATAACAACAACAATAATTGGAGCGGAAATAATCGTAACTCGAGTAGCCGTAGTGGTGAAAAAGATATGTCTTGTTTTTATTGTTGGCTCCTGGAGCACTTCATGAAAGATTGTCCGTATAAACAAGAACATATTGACATGGGCTATGTGAAAGTCGAGAATGGGTCAATCAGGCTCGGTGATGGACGGTACATTCCTAGGTTTCCTGAAAGTAAAAGCAGGAAGGAGCGTGTCGACGAATACTGGGTAGCTCTAGGCAAACGCAAGGGCTCAGAGATTGGTCGGCTTAGCAATCCTCAAACTCAGATGGTTCAATATGGGTTCGATCAGAACACTGACCAGATGAATTTGATATACGACACTCGGGATGATGAGTTGAGGAGCATGCGCGTACAAATGATGAACTCCCAAATTCCCGTGCAGATAAGCAATCAGGTAGTACCCTCTCCTCAAGCGCATCAGCAGCTAGTTCAAGTAGCTGGAAATGTGAATAATGGGCAGGGCGCTATTCCGAATATGCCAATGTTACCGCCGGGGTGGGACATTAATCAATTCGTGCAATTGTTGAATGGGCTGAATAGTCAGGCCTCAGGCAATGCTCAAAACCAGTTGGTTCAAACACGAACTGGGGCAGGTTCGGAAGGACCTGCTAACTCAAATTTCTAGAGCGTTCGAGGAAGGAGGCAAGGAATTCTGGTAATTCAGAATCCCTTGTAGCCAAGCCTCCGGAGAACCGACAAGTGGCTACTGAAACGGAAAAGGGTCTGGCTGATACGAGTGAAAATTGGAGGGTTAAACTGGGAGATTCGGAAGAACTGGAGGAACGCATCGCTCGAATTAAAGATTGGCCTAGGCCGATTACTTACAGCGACGTTGCGAGTATGCTGGGGATGATGAATGCATATAGAGATCACATTTGGAACTTTGCAAAGCATGTAAAACCATTTGTGGATATGCTACAACAGAGGAAGACGAGGCCGTTTAAATGGGGTGGAGATCACGAAGGGGCGTTTCAGGAGCTTAAAAACATGATAGTTCTAATGATCCGTCGCCATATGGAACCGAAACCCAAGGAAGACGTCATTGAGGAGGATAAGGGCTCCCGAAAAGAGGACTCACGAAAGGTTGGATCTAAGATTCAACTGGACGATGATTATTCTGACGAAGAGCAACAACCTTACCAAATCAAGTATGACAAGATGTTCCCGGAGAAAGGGAAACCTGAACCAACAGGTTCTTATCCGGAACCCTTGCCATTGCCCACTGAGAAAGCTTATAAAGTTGGGCATGCACTTAATAAGGCTGAAACCGTGAAGAGAGTTGCGAGGCGTATTCTAGGCGGGAACTTTGAAATGTCCGCTGAAGAAATGGCCGCTGTGTCTCCTGAGGTGGCAAAAGAACTCAAGACACAGATAACCAAGTCCAGGCAGTCGCGTTTAAAGCCTAACAAAGGCGCTGTACTGGCACAAATGGTTGAAAAAGAAAATGAGCTCCCGGTGGACTATTCAGAAGAAGAGGATACTTTAAGATATGACGCATTGGATATACTCGAATTGCCAAAAGTCAGAGTCTTTACTCAAAGCAGCGGAGACTTGGTCAATGTACCCGCCGGTGCCCTCATCGCTCCTGATCCATATGAAGTTTATTTATCAACCCTTGGGGAAAGTGAAGTGAGGAAACAAGTGTTTATGGCGCTCAAGTACCTGAAATTCATGAGTAACGACACGGGGCCTATAAAAGTCCTGTTTCCTTTGGTCAACGGTTTAATACACGTCGAAGCGATTAGTGATGCTGGGTCTATGATCATATCTATGAACCAGAAAGTCGCAGAGAGGTTAAAAATTCCGTGGGATCCAGATACTGTTATCTGGATGGAGAGCGCAAATGGTACCATGAAAAAGACAACGGGCCTTGCCCGGAATGTACCATTCACGTTCGGGGACCTGACAGTGTACCTTCAAGTCCACATCATCGATGGAGTGCCCTATGATATCCTCTTAGGCAGACCTTTCGAAATGTTGACTGAAAGCACTATTCAGAATAAGAGTGATGGAACCACCATCGTCACTCTTAAGGACCCAATAACGCAAAGAAGAGTAGCTGTGCCAACCTATGACCGAGGCTCAGTAAAGGCGAACAGCCCTAAGGCTTCCATTACTGAGGTTGAGGACGAGGAAGGCGATCCTATCAGAGTTGCTCACCAACCAGCGGCATCAGCTCCGCAAGCCGAGTCAAAACAGGATTTTCAGACGTGTTCGAGGAATTAGGGATTGACCGCCCTCAAGGAGACCTAGCACTGAAATTTGGTTTTGATAAAAATGGTGAACTTCAGATTGAAGGATATCTGGAACCCCGGAACGGCATAAACTTTTCAACGGACGAACTCAATACGGCATACTTGCAGGCCTCGACTAATAGTGCTTCACTAAAAGCCGACGTTAAGGCAACGGCTCTTTTACAAGAGTTTGTGTCTCCAAAGCCTAGACTGCATAAACCCAAGGACGGCGAGACTACTTACCAGGTTTTCACTTTCGATGAACGATTACCGGAACACTCAGGTGTGCGGCCGGTCAAATCACCGAAAAGTACGGATCAGGGGAAGAAATCGAACCGTGCGAAACACACGAATGATCCGAAGATCCGGTGCTACTGTTGTCAAACGGCGGATTGGATACACCCTGAACCTTCAGAAGTCCTGAATAAGGATTCTGAATATGAAAGTGTGTTTCTAGACGCTGTTGATGAAGAAACAATTAAGGATCGTTCGGACCCATGCGAGTGTTGTGGGCCGAGTTGGAGATTGGACCCGGATGAACGAGATTCACCAGGTACGGCGAAGGCCAAACCAGGAGAACCGGTTGCATCCGTGTTCGCAACAAAGAAATATAAACCAGTAGCTCTGAAGACCAGACCAGTCTACGGGGAGTTACCTGAGCAATTCCGAATAAAGCGGGAGATAACCGGAGATCCGTTAAAAGATATGCCGGGACTATCGCCGAATCCAGGAGATTATTGCCCTACTGGGAGATATACTTTGGAAAGGAAAGAGATCATTGATAAGATTCACGCAGGAGATTTTCTATGGCTGGAAGAGCGGAAACTGTTGCATCATTTTATGATGATTCAGAATGAGGCCTTCGCCTGGGATGATTCGGAACGCGGGAGCTTTAGACATGATTTCTTCCCTCCGGTTGAAATACCGGTGGTTGAACACAAGGTTTGGGTTGAAAAGAGCATCCCCATTCCGCGCGGACAGTTGGAGGAAGTATGTAAGATCATTAAAAATAAAATAGACGCTGGAGTCTATGAACCTTCTAATGCATCTTACCGCACGAAATTCTTTGGTGTAGTCAAGAAGGATGGCAAAAGCGTTCGACTTGTACATGCCCTTGAACCACTGAACGCAGTGACCATTGCTCATTCTGGAATACCACCTGCAACGGATGAACTGGCAAATCATTTCGCTGGGCGGGCATGTGGAGCGGTACTCGACCTCTATTCAGGATATGATCATAGAGACTTGGATGAAAATTCAAGGGACTTTACGACATTCCAGACACCTTTCGGGGCTTTACGGCTAGTGAAGCTACCTCAAGGGTGGACTAATTCGGTACCTATATTCCATGACGATGTGACTTTCATCCTCCGGGACGAAATACCACATGTCACCATTCCATATATCGATGATGTTCCGATTAGGGGCCCTGGTTCTCGATACCAGGACGCGGATGGGAATTACGAGACCCATCCGTTTAACCCAGGAATTCGTAGGTTTGTATGGGAGCACTTTCAAAATTTGAACCGTATAGTGCAACGGATCAAGTATTGTGGGGGAACATTCTCGGGACTCAAGGCTTTCCTGTGCATGGCAATATTCGCAGTCGTTGGACATATGTGTTCTTACGAAGGGCGACGGCCATCAGAAGATAGAATTGGAGTAATAACGAGATGGCCAGCGTTGGAAAATATTTCAGAGGTCAGGCAGTTCCTCGGAGTTGTCGGGACTATGAGGATGTTTATTCAGAACTACACTGTTCTGACTAGGCCGATTTCAAAGCTCCTTCGTGGAGATGTGGAATGGGAATGGTCAGAGAAACAGGAAGCCTGTATGGAAGCAGTCAAACAAGCGGTTCAGAATTGTGCAGCCTTAAAACCAATCAATTATGATTGGCTTTCGGATGTAGTAATGGCCGTCGACACTTCTTGGATGGCGGTAGGACTGGAAATATATCAAGTAGATCCAGATGACCCAACCAAGAAATATTACGCAAAGTTCGATTCCATACCTTTGAACGAGAGAGAAGCTAGATTCTCTCAACCTAAAAGGGAGTTGTACGGACTTTTGCGGGCGCTCCTTCACATGCAATATTGGCTGCTTGGTTGTCGGCGACTAGTGATTGAGACAGATGCCATGTACATCAAGGGCATGCTGGCCAATCCTGGTATGGGACCAAACGCAACCATAAATAGATGGATCGAACAGATTTTAATGTTCCACTTTAAACTTAAGCATGTTCGGGGAATGACTTTCTCCCCAGACGGTTTATCGAGGCGGAAATTACAACCTGGCGATACTATCCATGCAAACCCAGAGGAAGGTTATGATGAAAACCCTCCTCCGGAAGACCATGAGGATTGGGAAAAAGATATTCCCCAACCTTATGAGTTGGACGAGTTCAAACAAGACATTGACACGTGGGGTGGCTATTACCAGAGAATTGCAGACGAAAGTCCAGAAGGACTGCCTGAAATGGCCACACACGTCTCGCAATTCCAGTGTGAATGCAACAAAGCGTATGAGGAACGTTTAACCATGGACAGCGCTATTCAGAAGGCCTATGAGTCTGAAAAGGTGGCCATGCCCCAGTTCCTCATGAGTCAAATTCAGGAAGAAGAGGGCTTGCTTCCGAATACGGATTTCAAATGGGATCCAGAGAAGCGTGAACCTTATCCTGAGGACCACCGATCTGAAGGGGCAATAAATGCTGATGAACGGCTTCACTTTGTTAAGGAATGGTTGAAGGACCCTTTTAAGAGGCCGGAAGGCTATTCCAATAAAAAGTATAAGTTGTTCATTAGGTATGCGAAACAGTTCTTCCTGAATAAGGAAGGGCGGCTCTACAGAAAGGGGGAGGATTCACAGCACAGGCTTGTTGTTGAGAAGAATCATCGTATGTACATGATGAAAGCCTCGCACGACAGTCTGGGCCACAAGGGCGTCTACTCTACGAAGTCACTAATCGAGAACCGGTTTTGGTGGCCAGAAATGGAGAAAGACATCGGTTGGTATGTGAAAACCTGTCGACTTTGTCAGGCAAGGCAGAAAAAGTTATTGCGAATACCACCAATCGCGACATTAACTCCCAGTATCTTCCAGAAGATACATGTTGATGTTATGATTATGGGCACCGTATCGAACCAGCACAGACTTGTAGTGGCGGCCAGGGACTCGTTAACACGTTGGCTCGAGGCTAGGGCACTAAGAGCTGATAATGGCGAGGCACTCGGCAGATTTCTGTTAGAAGAAATTATATGCCGGTGGGGTTGTCCTAAATGGATTGTTACGGATAACGCAGGACAATTTCTGGCTGCAATCAAATGGTTGAACGCCAAATACGGCATCACGGGAATAAGGATTTCTCCATATAACTCTCAGGCAAATGGACCGGTTGAACGGGGCCATTGGGATATGCGGCAATCTTTGTACAAGGCAACAGGAGGCGACACCAGGAAATGGTATTGGTTCCTTCCACAAGTGATATGGGCAGACCGAATCACGGCCAGGAGAGGACTAGGATGCACACCTTACTTTGCAGTTACGGGGGCCCATCCTACGATTCCCCTGGATATCGAGGAATCCACTTGGTTGGTAGAGTATCCAGATACTATTATCACGACGGCCGAACTCGTAGGTCTGAGGGCTAAAGCTTTGGCCAAACACTCCCAACACATTGAAGAAATGCGTAAAAGGGTGTCTGCAGAGAAGCTAGCCACGGTGAGGAGATACGAGCGTATTCACAAAGACACCATCGAGGATTATGATTTCAAACCGGGTGATCTGATCCTTATTCGGAACACGACGGTTGAGAAATCTCTCAATAGTAAAATGGAACCCAGATACCTGGGACCCATGGTGGTAGTCAGAAAGACGAAGGGTGGTTCTTACTTGTGCTGTGAAATGAATGGTGCAATGTACCACTCAAAGATCGGCCGATTTAGAGCTATTCCTTTTGAACAGCGCAAGCGTATAAGGCTTACAGATAAAATTGAGGAGCTCATAGATATGTCAGCAGAAAAACTGGACGAACTCGTTAATGACGAGGGAGTTCCGGACGAATATGAGGGCAAGGATATGCAGTTTCACAAGGTTACGCTGGTGCCAGGATGGGAGAAGGTAGACCCTGCGGAACTTTCCGAGGAATATGAGAGCGATGAAGAACCAGAAGATGTTGACCTAGGCCCTGGACCTGTTTATAATGCTGAAAACCCCAGACGTTCGAGGCGTTCGCGCGAAAAGGACAAAAAGGCGTAATACAGAATAAACACGGGCTAATCCAGGACGAAGGGTTATATCGGGACGGCAAATAGTATTCACGGAAAACGAGTGGGGGTTACAAATGGATATAGGCTGAAGGAGTGCGGAAGCCTATATCTAAAGAGCGGATGTCCTACTATGAGAGACGGGGTATACTGAAATAGAAGGCTGAAATACGCTATCTAGGAAAGTTGAACCGGGCTATCAAGGAATGTGGGGATGTCAAGCGTGGAAAGGTCGACTGAATCATGGCAGACGTCGACGGGATGAGGGGAACAGGAACAGTTGGGGAAGGGGCACGGATTGAGTGTCGAAGTTGGTTCCCTATAATCGACCATTCTGAATAAGCTGGGATGCGATTATAGGAAGTAAAGCTAACCTGTGACCTACGGGAGCTGGCTGAGGGCAGAAAGCTGGCGCTCGTTCATAAGGTTGACCATCTCATCGTGTTTTCCGACCAAGACCTCGTGAATTGACAAGTCAGCTGCAAGGCGGGCGATAACGTTGACAAGGCGGTTGCGGGTATCGAACTCCGCGCGAAGGAGGGCTGTGTTGGAAACTTGTACCCCAGCGGTGCTCGTCATAGCGTTCCGGGCGTGAGCGACAATCTGCTGAGCGTCGCCAGGCTTCGAAGGGGAAAGTTTGGCAAATTTGTCTGAGGAAGCAATCAGAGATTGCGGTCCTGAATAAGGAGCGGCACGTACCCTGTGGGACATCGTGAGCACCTTGTTCGAAATCAACGAAGTCGTGCCGGCCGCGCCTGCGCTTGGCCGGCGGGGACATCTCAGACAAAAGGGCTACCTTAGCAGCCTCCTCCGGGGCAGTCTTCGCGATAACGTTCATAGCCTGGATATACGCGTTCGACTTTCGGTCAATTCGGTTGATATGGACGTAGGGAAAGCGAATGACCTCGGCGCGATCACGGTCGCCCTTGCGCTTCTTCCCTTTGCTCTGTTAAAACGAGGTCAGCGGGTTAAAGATGTGTTCCTGAATAAAAGACGAACCGGGGCAGCGGAGGCGTTGTTGGCTTCAACGGTCTTTTGAATAATGGTGTTCAGGTCCTGCTCGTGGCCAGGGCGAGGGACAACCTTGCCACCCACGATAACGACTTGTGCACCTTTGTCGAAGTCAATTGGATCGTCAAGGATAACGACGTCGGGAGAAGAATCACGATCTTTCTGAATTTTGAATATTGATCCCGTAAGTTAAACCGTGGGAGAATATTTAAAATTGGGGGAGACGTACCTTGGTGGGAGCGTCCTCCATGTTCACGTCCTCATCAGCCCCGGTCCCTTCCTCCTCCTCGTCCGAGGTAGGAACGTCTTCAGGGGAAACGACTTTCTTCTTGCGAGTCTGGATGAAATATAATTCAGAATCCAAGAATTCGCGATGAAGTGAGACGTACCTTCTTGACCTGCTGGGCCAACTCCTTAGCAGCCTCCTTCTCGGCACGATTGTGCTCCATGGCCTGACCAGCAGCCTGCTTGGCGTTGGTAGAAGCGCGCTTGCGAAGTCTCTTCATCGTATCACCCATCTCGAGAACTTTGCGAATAGCATCGGTCGGGGGTGCGGGAGCGAACTGCTTCATCTTGTTGACTACGGATGAGAAGTCGAGATAGATGGGGTCGACAGTGGAGATAAGCTGAGCGTGCGGCGCAAGACGAGCCTGGGTTCGACATTAATGGAAATCTTATTCAGAAAGACTGAGACACACCATGAGTTGAGCAGTTTCGTCGAGCATCCGGAGCTGACGCTCAGGCCTGGGGAAGTTCATGTACAGGGCAGTCTGCATAGAGTCGAGCAGCTCTGGGTAGACGTCCGCGAGTTCAGCAGGCGGAACGAAAGGCGGAGGGCTGAGTGCATTGTTGGATAGATGTTCGGGACCGGGGGTAACACCAGGCATATTGGGCAAAAGAAGGGCGAAATTCTGGAAGAGTTTGACGTATGGAATAAAGCGTTCCAGGGCTTTAAACATTTTCCTGAATAAGGGCATCGAGTCGACTGGCAACTGGGGACAGTTGATATTTAAAATTGGGGGAGGGACTCAGTAAATTTGCGAAAATCTCACGATTGTTCGCGCATCCCTGAGTCGCCAACTCTATTAAACACAACTCCTCTCAGTCGCAACTGCTCAAAGGAGTAGTTACAGGTTGGGGAACGTCAACACAAAAATAGGCTTGGGCCGAAATTGTATTAAGCCAAGACTACATGTGAAAACTAGGCTTTAACAAGCTTATTCAGAATAATCAGGTGGAACTGGCGACACAGGAGTCATCCTGAATAACCGTTCTCGTGGTTGTTCGAATAAAAGGTTCAAGAGCAAAGTTCAAACATCGAGTTCGAAGCAAACAAAACGTACGCCCACCACGAGGGTCGAACTCGTAACCTCCAGATCCGATATCTGGCGCTCTGTCCGGTTGAGCTAGATGGGACGTGCTGTATTAATATTTGAAATGGCTCTGGCTCCTCGATAAAACCGCTATTCAGAATCCGCAGAACCTTCAGGGTTTAGGCACGGCAGATGGATAGGGTTAATTGAAACCAAGTCTGATAATATATACGAGTACAGGGGGACAACTACGGGCCAGTAAGCAGAGAACTCTCGTGCAAACGAAGAAAGCTGCGACGGTCTGCTACGAGTTTCAAGGCCTGTTTAGAATAACCAAGGGACTCCCAATTCCTGCCCAATAGGAGTAGCTCAACGAAAGAGTTAACAGAGTTAACCCGAGTAGTGAGCAAGCTGATCATCCGGTCATGACGATCTTGTTGGAGTTTCAGAATACTTGGAACGTGTTGGACCAAATCCTCTACAAGGAACAAGTCTAGACCCCAGGGCATCCCTAGAAACCAGTGTTTAGCAATTAGGATGCTATTCAGAACAATAGGAGACGCACTATTCTGAGAAAACTCCTGACGAGTCATGAAGTCCATCCAACCGTAGTTGAAACGGAATAAGCAGTGGCCTTCATAACGGGTCTCGCAAGGACCACATCCACGGCCCCATCCGTTGAAACTACACTCTTGTTCACGACCAGCAGTAGTGCAGCATTGGCAGGCATAAGTCGGCTATAATCATGTTTAAGTTTGGAAACGATAGAAACTAGAAGCATGATTAGAAACGCACCTTGAAGAGCTCTAACATGTATGACGCATGCTCTATCTCCACAGAGCCGAAGGCATGACGATAGAAGACGGACATAAGAGGGGAAGACGAAAAGTACCCCTAGTTCAGATTCAGTTAGCCGTGCTGACATGATTGAAGACCAACGATGGCATCACATAGCCACCGTGTCAAGATAAGAATAATCGCTAAGAGATCTGTCAAGATTATCTTAATCGGCTATCTTATCTCGGGTCTCGAACCGGCGCTATTCAGAATGTTGAACTTGAAAATCTTCTAAGTCGAAATTCGCACGAATAAAAACCCAAGAAAGATTATTCGGAGTACGATATATACAGAATAGTCGCGTAGGTAATTGGAGGCTTGTAAACTATTTCTACCTGAAGTCCGTATCATAAGTGGGGCGGTAGGAATAGTTACAAAAACAAGAAAGGCGGCCAAGTCAGAACGCATCGCGACAAGTCAGAATACCTAAGAGGAGGAGGTCTTCTTCGACTTCGACTTCGACCTCTCCTCCTTCTCCTTCGCCTTGCCCTTGCCCTTGTCCTTCGCGATACCGGCGGGAAGGTAGTCGTTGAGCGTCGGGGAGAAGATCGGGATCTCGAAGTCGTCCTGAAGAATGTCGCCGGCGAGGAGCTTGTCCCAAGCCAAGGCACAGTCGTGAGTCGACGAAGGAACGGACGTGCCGTGGCGGATCGCGTTGTAGTTGTCGACTTGGGCATTGAAGTGCTCGATGACGAGCTCGGGCTGGTCCTCGTGCGCGAAGTGTTCAAGGAACAGTTTGGGGCCGAAAGCGTCGATGATCGTGGTGCTGAGCGAGAAGAGGTGGTGGAAGCGGACAGACGCCTCGTTGGAAGCGTCGTGCGCCAGCTTCTGCAACTCGATAGCGCGACGTTGGGCGTTGAGAGCCTCGCGGAAGGCGACTTCGTGGACTATAAGTCAGAATAAGTCAGTTCTGAATAAGAAAATTAGGACTAAAAACGACTTACGGTCAGACGAGACGGCGAAGAGACTTCCCAGGCGACGGTGAACGAGAAGGATCTCCTCGGCGGACATGTGGTCAGTGCAGCGCAAGCTGTGCGACTGACAAAAACCACAAGTGCCACCGAAGCCGATGACTCTGCATTCTTTGCCCATGATAAGGCAAATCATGCAAGAGAAAGACGGCTAGGGCATCCGGAGTCAGAACGGGTTAATGAAAGAGGAAAAAGGATGAACGCACGGCGATAGCGTCCTCGACGTTCAACTCCTTAACCTCCTCCAACGAAACCTGGGGAATATCGCGGGCGCTGGTTTCGGTCGGATAGCCGCGCATGATATTCTTGGGCGCAAGACCGGTGTAGAAGTGCGTCGGCGGGGACGAGTGCTTGCGGAGGATGGCGAGATGGGTAGAATGCTCGCCGGGGTCGATGACCAAGTCCATGCCTGTGTCGAAGATCAGAACCGTCAATTGAACAAAGATTCTGAATAAGGAAACTTACCGGGATCCTCGCCCTTGCGACTCTTGATCCGACGCGAAAGAAGTTCGGTGGCGGCAGCACCCACCTGCCTTCCGAACTCCTTCGGGTCCATGGCCTTGACACCGTCCTTCTTGGTTTTGACGTTGGAGCCGGACGCCTGCTTGACGACCTTCTTGGCAGGCTGCTCTTCCGGTTCCGACTAAAAGAAGTAAATAAAAGGGAATGGTTGGTGAATAAACGATGATAGACAAGGAGGGGCTTACCTCGCCGCTGTCCGACTCGCCACCGCCACCTTTGCCAGATTGCTTCTGAATAATTGGAATGTCAGTACTATCGGGGAAAGAAAAAGGAATGGAGACGCGCCTTTTTACCCTTAGACCCCGAACGTTTGCGCTTCTTGGCCGGCCTGGTGAACAGACGGTCAGCAGTGGCAAAAACGGGAGATAGATGTATTATCGTACGGCTTTTCCTGTCCTGAATAAGGAAGGATCAGTAATAGTACGAAGAGAAATTAAAGGGAAAGAAACGAGGCGGGAGAGACTTACCAGTCTGCTTCTGGCCCGGCTTTCCATGTGAACGAAGACGACGGGTGTCGGTCTCCGGCTGGTCTTCAACGGCTGGTTCGGGCTCCGGAGTGGTGGCCTTGCTGGAGGGCGAGTAGGATTTCTCCTTCTCCGCCGGCGGGTACAGGTACGGAACGACCTTGACGAGGTCGTCCTCGTCGACCTCCCGGTTGGCGGTAGGCGTACGACTTGGGGAGCATCGGAGGGAGTTCGTTCGGAATTTTGAACCCGCGGTGCGGTAGCGACTGCAGGGTTAGGATTCTGAATAAACGGGGAAAAGAAAAGAATAACGTTGAGACATACCGGTTCGTCCTTTTCGGACTCCACATCGAGCGTAACGTCGGCCCAGGCCGTCGGGACCTTCTTGAGGGTCTTGAGCAAGTGGGTATACTGGAAGTAGTAACGGCGGAATTCTTCGGACGTGTCGGTATCGGCGACGGTATCGTGGAGGAAACGCTAAAGAAGTTTCTGAATTAGCCAACGCATCGGAAAGAAAAACGGGACGTTGAGAATTCAAGACTCACCAGGGCAGGATAGGCTTCGTGAATAGCGGCGCGAACGTCGTCGAACTCGGAGGGTTCGATTGCTCGCAGCGTGCCATGAAACCCGCGGAGTTTCTTCATCGAGGGCGAGTTGAAGTGGACGATCGGGTCGGGCGGACCAGGAGAAGCCGTCTTCGACAGGGTCGAGTGCGCCTCCTCCTCCTGCGCGGACTCTTCCACCACCTCGGACTTGCCACGTCGCTTGAGCGGCTTGGGCTTGGGTCTCTCAACCTGACCACCCGAAGGCGCTTCAAGTTCGGAAACCACAGGCGAAGGTCGCTTGCCCTTGGACGACGGGGTCTTCTGCGGAGTCTTCTGCGGCGTCTTCTTGGGCGTGCCTTTCGGAGTAGCCTTCGAGGCGGGCTTGGGAGTCTTAGACGGCGGCGCTTTGGTTTGGGAAGGCATCGCGTCGAGTAGGGAGGAAGAAGATTGTGAATTAGCGAGTGGTGGGAGAGAAAAGAGAGAGGGAATGGGCGTGCGAAGCCCAGGACCGTCCTCTATATAGTGGGACATGACGGCAGCGGTTTGCGCCGACGCGCAGCAACGGCGAAGTCAAAAACAATGGGCCCTGGAGAACCTCTGAGTCCGCAATACATTCAATTGAATGAGCAAAAGCTTATTCAGGACCAAAATTACCTTGGGCAAGGGTTATCCAGAATAACCTGGTGCTGGGGATTTGGTTCCAACGGATGGATATGTGACAAAGTGGGTATCAGCAAGGAGCAAATGGAGAGGAGAATCCATCCCTCAATGAGGGATGAAGTCTTAGACATTTGCCTCCGTTGCGTCTGCTCAATCAGGATCCACGATCAGGCTTTGATGGGCTGGTGTTATAATTGAAAAGCGGTGCTACGGCGTCTTTCAGAATAAGCCAGGGCATGATGTCATGGTCTGGGCTTGGCCAGAACGTTCCGCGGAGGTAGTCGCAAGTGAACTTAGAGAAAATTTGGATTGTGACTAAGTCAGGATCCCGTTTTCACTAAGACGCGTCAATGCGTCAAGGGAGATACATAAAAACAAAGATGAGGCAGAAGTTGGGAACGCTGTCAGAAGGCAGTAAGAGATAAATAATCTGAATAACCACGGGTGACCGAGGACGGTCAATAGTAAAAATTGGGGGAGATGATAAGCCGTGTATCGGGTTTAGGCCTGTTTCACGCGTTTTTCGCGTTTTCTGTTCTTTTTAACGCGCGTCTCAAGCATAATATCATATCTGATATTATGCTTTGAGCCTACTCTTAATGGGGACTATAATAAGTCCACCCGCAGGGGCTATTCAGAAAGATCATACTGAATTAGCGCTGTTGTACGGGTTACAATTAAAACTGGGTCAACTTACAGACGCTCAGGTTGTACAAGAGAGCTCCCTTATTCATAACGTACCTAGTGGGCATCTGGGGGATTTATCGGTTATGTCTTGAGGACGCCGGACGCTTGATTGAAACCTTTGTTTACATCTCTTTGCATCGAAATGGGATACGCGATGGACCACGTGACCAGCTCAGTACTTGCCCGAGATCATGTTCCGAATAGGCCGATACGGAATTATCCGGACATGATCGCATCAAATCGCGATCGACTCTCAAAACGGGGAGATTAAGGTTCCAATCCAGGAACTTGGTCTTCCAAGCTCTTCACAAGGGAGTGCGGGGTACTCAGTGGAAGCTACGAACATGTAGAATCCATTTCTGAGTATCTTATTCACGGGCACGGCCTATTCAGAACCTAGGGACTAATCTCGACCTTCCAGCACCACGCGAAGTCCGAGATAAGTCCCAAGGCAACTAATGGACATTCAGGAGTTTCATTAATCTTTCTTATTTCAACTGTAACTGCTTGGCTACTGATATGACTCGTTTTTCTATTCATTTTAAACACATGTATACCCGATCGTCTGTCACACCCCTACTCCGTTTATCCGCAATCTTGTAATTCTCTCTGTGTAAGCGTTATAGTGTACAGTATAAAATAGCGAGAGCACTGGCATGTACGGTACGGAAATCCCACCCCGGTTATTGAGGCGCCACCCAGTTACGGCCCTCCTTAACGCACGGTTCGGAATCTGGACTTGTCACTCAGGGCTACTCTATCAGAATAGTGCCTTTCCAAGTTATAATATAAAACTCTGCACGCCCCTGGCGATACTCCTGGACTCCTGACTGATTGTGATTGTATTGAACCTGTGGGCTTGTGAATTTGGCTTGTGGTATAGCCTTTGATTTGGGATTTGGCTTGTGGTATAGCCTTAGGACTTGGAATTGTGACTGGCTTGTTGTATAGCCTTGGATTGGATACGTTTGGGATTTTGGCATATAGCTTTGGACGCTTTACAATCCACTTTGCGAATAGGGGTGCTATAACTTCGGTTACCAAGCCTTATTTCACTCAGACCACACGCGCGCTGCACACGTCTAAGACAGCAACCCCTTAATTACCTGCTCCCCTCATTACAATACGAACTCGGCAGTAGAAGTAGTAAAGTGTTTAGGATTAGGTTGTTTGTTGTGGATTAGATTAAAGATTCAACTTTGTTGTATCTTTGTCTTCATTCATATCCAAACCGTCGAATCTTGATTCCATCCGCTTCTCCTGTGCAACCCTTTCAACGCGTAACGCGACCTTCTGAACTGAACACTTTGGGTGTTGGTGACGGTGACATTCAACTTTTGAGGCCTAAATAGGTCGAAAAACGCCAAAATTTTGCCTCCGGCACTGGCAGTGTTGCAAAGTAAGAGGTTAAAAAGGGTTCCAGCGGAATTTAAGGCCTTAGAATCAGATAAGGGTTATTAAGGGTACCCATTATAAGGGCAAAATAAGGGTTATTTTCCGAAATAAAAAAGTCATCGACACGACCTTTTTCCTGTGCTGCGTGCATCAGTGTGTGTCCTGAGATCATCATGAGCTCGCGGTACACCGTCAGTGGGTCAAAAAAATTGTTGGGCCATTGGGATGGTCTTTCCTACTCTCGAAGGGATCATATTTTCCGCAGGATCGAAGCCGTGGGGTACGATTGACGAGGAGCGGTGAATGCCGACTTCAGCTGTAGTTATTTCCGCCCACCAGGCTGAATCGTCAACATATCGGTGAGCTCATTCTAAGGCCTTATCTTATAATTAAATAAGGGCTTAATCAATAACCCTTATCATTATAATGCAACACTGGACCGTGACTTCCCGTAAGATCTATTTAATCCCCCGGAATATTTTCGACCTTAGCCGTTGTCAATCACTAGGACCCCATCAATCCTATCACCTCAAAGTGGCCGACCTTTATTCCCCCATCAACACAATAATGCTGGATCTATTGGGGGGGGTCCCTACCCTATATTATCTTGCTTGCGGGAAACACAGACGTTGTCAATTTCTTTCAGACTGATCCCATCACTGGCACCCTCGAAAGTCGCGCTGGAATATTTATATCTTACGGGAAGTCACCCACTGTCCGGCAGTCGCCGATTACCATTTTTCGGGATTTTCTCGTGATTGCCGAGAAATGAATACCTATGGTGACGCGTGACATGCTGTGAACACTCGGTCGAAATAGTACAGTAGTTTACACTGTAAATTCCGCCATTTGTAGATTCATTGTGGGCCGCCAACTCATTCTTTCTGCGCCTGCGGTCTCGGGCTGGTTTTAACAGTTGCTCTCCGAATTCTTTCCGCCTACTTTTCAATCCTACTCCAATTCTGCCGACGAAGATTCAAGGGGGCCAGCTGCTGATTGTTCGCGTGGAAGTGTCATGCGCTGCAGTGCAAGCAAAACAGACGGGCTCAGCCGCGGAACTCAAGACACTGTTATATCTGCAGTATCTCCTTGTCAATGCCTGCCTTGGAACATTATGGGATACGTGCGTGACGCGTGCGGAACATCCGTTTTTCCTCTTCGCCTTCTCCATTTCTTTGGGGATTCTCTGGTTCACGTCTGGCCACACTCTTGCATTACCGCACTGCGCCAGGGTAGAATTTACGCCCCCCCCCCGTTTGCGGGTGTTGGCTGTTTTGGTTTGGGTGATACTTGGAACGCGCAGTTCCCGCTCTTCCATTGCATGGACTGCATGTGACTTCGGCCATGTGCCGACATTACTGTGGTCTGTAAATTCTGCCAACCGTGGCGGTTGAATCCACCGAATCTCTCAAACCCTTCGGTTTCAAAATTGTCCATTTGTCGATAGAAATCTGCAGCATGCACAACATACAGTACGGCCACCGTGTAATCGAGGACAACAGGTTGTTTTTAGATACTCGATCCTCGTCATTCCTTCCAAAATGTCTCCACTGACTTTGGGCCATTCGAGTAATGAGCCCACTGAAGAATTTGGCTTGTACAAATAAGCCTGTCGTAGATCGAAGAGTAAATACCAGGATAATTATCCCATCCTCAAGCTAAACAGTCGCACAGGCTCAGCTTTGTATAAATAGTTTTTTTGAAGCCACAGAAACACATATACGAGAAACATAAATACACAAATACACCACCTGGTCATGAAAAGAAACTGCAGAGAGAGAAAGAAAGAAAGAAAGAAATTCAAGCAACAAGCACACGACCGTCCTTTTCGTCATCCACCTCCCAGAAGTCCTCTATATCGGACACATCATCTTCTTCCTTCTGTATCATTGCGGGCGGGGCCTTGAGTTCTGCCAGAAGCACCAAACTCTTCCGGTGCCGCTCTAGCATCATTTCCAACAGAAGCTAGCCTTTCATCAATCATCTTCACACTGCCTGCCTTGTAAGGACCGTTCAAATAATGGTCTGGCTGTGTCCCACAGCTCCACTGCCTTCAACAAATCCCCATGTCCCTTCAAAATATCGCCAAGGTGGAGCATGCATTCTCCTCTGCTGCGATGAACATCCATGTAGGTGAAGCCCTGAAGAGCAACATTGAACAGGCTCATGGCGGTGTGTTCATCGGCCTGATTGTGGAATATTTGTCCAAGGAAGAGGAGAGCTTTGTATACTAGAAGTTTTACTTTGAAGTTCAGAGCATGCACAAGAAGAATTGTTGCCCAGCTCCATGTCTCTGCGCAATAATCCCAGCGCCTTGCATCACCAAGTCGCTCGAGGCAGTATGACACAATCTCAGTGTTACTGCCCAAAGATGATTTTATGGACTTCACAAAACATGATCTTGCTTCCAGCATATCCCCTTCTCTAAGAGCAAGGTCTGCCAGCACAATATCAGATTGTAGAAGTCGCTGTGAATGGGATGTGGAGTTGAATATTCTCCTAGCTGCAGTGATATTTTGATGAACAACTTCCTTTGGAACATTCATTGACACACTGATATCAGCAATGTTTAGCAGAGCAAAGCTATAATTCCAGATATCTTGATTGTCTTTGGTCTCTTGGAGGATCTGGTGTTGGATGCTGTGTGCCTCCGTAAAGTCTGACTTTGATTTGTGGACCTCTGCTTGCGTGATCAAGATGTTACGATTTGAGGGGCTGTGGCGGAGTCCACAAGCAGCTAGAAGATCTTGTCCGCGATGACAAAGGAGAAGACTTTGGTTGTAGTTACCGAGGCTGGTTGAGCATGAGGCTTCTATGGATAGTCCTTGTGCTTCTTTCCATAAATCTGCAGAGATTTTGGCTACCCTCTGACATTCCTTTGCATAGGCTTGACCAGCAGAGTAATAACCAAAACGCCAGTTGATCCATGCCATCTGGTACAAAGCTTGAGAATGTTCTCTACTGTGTTCCGCTGGGAGTGCTAAAGAAAGAGCAGTTTGAGCACAATTTAGAGCTGCGGAAAGATCATTTTTGATGCTGTAAATGAACCCGAGGCTGATGTAGAAGCGACCTAGATGTGTGTGAGGACGAGAAAAAAAAATTGTTGGTCCACTTACATTGAAGCTTTACATCCACATGCTCAAAGTGCATCAAAGCTTGAGAAACCAGTGTCTCTAACTCTATAAAAGGATACACAAGCCATGAACTCAGTACCTCAATAGAAAAGTGAGCCTTCAATTGATGATCCTTGAGTGTGGATAAAACATTTGGGATCTGTTTCATCAAGGTGATGATATCTCCCTGACCAGTGGAGTAGCTGAATCGGTAGAGATTGAATGTACAGTAAACAGAATCCACAAGATCTGGATGTCCCTGGCAAAGTCCCCTTTGGAGAACATTTTGAATGTTTGCTAAATTAGATGATATTCGAGCAACTGTGCCAGAAAGTGAAGATTTTCCAGAGTACTCCCTCTCCAGCTGGAGGAGCTGCTGGAAATATGTACGAAGAGGCCTGATGAGGTCATCTTTGGGTGGCTGACTCTTTTGCACACATTCCCTGATAGGCACCAAGACTTTGAGCCGTTTATGGGAATCACTGTAGGCTAAGCCTGTGCTGATCAATACAGCTTTGCATCCAAGGACATTATTAATAGTGAGTTTGCTTTGCACCAGCTCCACCTCAGAGAGTCCGTTGGGGAGCATTGACAAGAGGCTTAAAAGCTTATGTGAATCCGGGAAAGATCTGAGTCTGGGACTTGACAAAGACAATGCAATAGATAGATCCAAATTGGATTTCCGGTCCCAACCATCTGAGATCACAGAGGTTTTCTCTTCCTGCCAGCGTGAGAGAACTCTCGAGCAGCCTTCAGAATCGACCACATGAGCCAGCAGACTGATTGCAAGGGGCATGTTGTCTGTGAGAGCCAAGACCTCGTCAACCTCTTCTGGGCTGTGTATATCATCAGCGATGTCAATCAATGTTTGACGAGCGGCATCTCGATCTAATGGGCTCAATGGTCGCAAAAATGGACGGGTCCAGGCGACCTTGCCAGGTCGTTCAGCACCTCGCATTGTGATCTGATCCATTGCTAAGTAAACTGAAAATTAAAAGAGAATTTTCACATACTATCAAAGCAAGATGCTTCACATCTGTGAGCAGTGAGAAAAATTCTTCAACCTCCTCGCGAGACTGCATTGGCTCCCATGCCGTCTCTACATTGTCCAGAATGAGAAGACATGATGTGTTGCTAGAAAAGTGCTGGACAATTGCTCCAGTCAGGTCCTTGCCTGGCTTCAATCCGAGATGGGCTCCAATGAGTGCAGCTAAATCAATTTTGGCCGTAGCAGAGTCACAAGCTACAAAGTAGCGGTGCTGCTCATATCTTGCTGTGATCTGTGCGTGATGCAACACAGCTCTGGCTAAAGTGGTCTTTCCCATACCACCAGCACCTAGAATTGCCACTCGGGGAACTCCCAAGCTGAACAGCTGAAGGATTTCAACGAGCTCACAGTCACGGCCATGGAAGAATTTGGGGTTTGATGGGAGCATTGAGATTGATGTGGAGCTTTGAGTCAAATATAAGCTGGAACTTCAGCAAAGCACAAACATAAAATACACACCTATTGTGAAAGCCAGAATAAACTCTGCTTATCTGTACTTGTGTGAGCAGGAGCTTAGAGCAGATAGTGAACAGACATACCACAGAGTTGCGATCTGAACCAGTTTCAGAGAGTGTCTCAATGAGGTGAAGAACCTCTTGGTGTCTGTCCCTGGACTCTTTCTGGATCACTGTAATGTCTGTCATGAGTTTGCTCATGTCAATCTGCACCACATTTTCAGCAAATCCAAATTATGATGCCAGGTTGACCAACCTCAAAACAATCCAGCCCTTCCTGCAGGTCTTCCTTGCAATTCTTCAGCAAAGCAGCCAGCTCCCCCTGTTTAAAGAGCCTCTTGATTTTGTTTCCTTTCTGTTGGGCTTCAATAAAGGTGTGAATCTTGTGAAGTGTTCTGAAGCAGGGAATGAGTAGCAGTGGTATAGGTAGGTCACGTAAGTACTCTGTGAATTTCCCGATATGACCCAATACACTGGGTGGCAGCTCTGCTCCGGTATCAGACTTGATGTGTGTAACAAGAATTGCATTCAACAATTCATGCGTGTGCTCAAGTAATTGGATACACGTGTCTTTGTTCCCTTTAATGGTCTATGACAAGTGACTTAGATTCCGTACATTGATGTTTAACAAAAAGATACCTCAACATTTTTCAAGAGAGATCGTGTGGTGTAGGAAATGGATTCAAGGGATGGTTCTCTCAAGCCGCTGGAAAGGACTTCCAAGGAGCTCGCAGTGATATCGAGGCATTTTGTAATGTTGTTCAACCGAATCTGTGTGGCGGAAGATTGGGGAGGCATACTGATGGGAGGGAGGTGCGTCGCCCTGAGAGGTCTCGCCATTTATGCCCTCTACTCCTGGGAAGCTTCGCGGTCATTGGCTGCAGTTCATCTTCGATCTAAAGGTGCTTATGTCGACGCGGGAGATAATCTTGCGTGTATTTAAAGGAGCCTGTCCGTGACACTGATATGGTTTAATTCGGTCACCAGTTTTCCCATAGATACGGAACTTGAACAGTGCACAGAGATGGGTGGTACAGGGAATCCGAAAGACTCCGAAACCAGACGTTGTATACTGCGCAGTCAATCTACCTTTCCTTGATGCCAGTTTCCTAGATAGCCGGGGCGATTGGATAAAGGATGATGCATGGAAAGCGAGCTCCGTTACAATCCCAAAATCCTGTCTTTCCGTCCTGACTTCATTACATAAACTAGGCAAATATGTCGAGAAAGAAATTAAACGAAAGATTGCTCCAGTCCTTCGTTGCTGGTCAATTAATTATATGTATGATCTACCTCCATTCTCCACTCTTCCTCCTCCTTACCGACAAGTGCGCACCAAAATCTGTGTCGCTGTCACCGAAGATGCAGGTATCACCAGGTATCTCCTCACCTGGATGCATACTTGGACGTATCAATGATATGATCCGAATGGAAACACAGCAGAGGAAGATCTCGAGGAAGATCTCGAGCCCTTGCCTCTTGCCGAGAGAGTCAAGCGGAGTCCGCTTGTTTGATATAGAAGCTTAGCTCCGCACCTCGTTGAATCCAGACGACTCCCAGCAGAATCTGATTCATGGAATGCAGTGTGTCCCTCGTTCAACAGGATGGTGCGGAAAACACGTCGTGCATGCCTGTTCCAATCAGACCGAGGTCACCGAGCCGACATACAATTCAGATTCGAGTTTTGATGCAAGAGCGCCAGCGGGATTCGATCATGTTTCATGACGGGAAGCACATCTCGGGCAATTGAACTGTCAAGCGTCCAATCTGCCCGGAGTTCAGGTGGTCGCCGCTTACCAGTAGTAACGCGGTGAGGGTTGACTGGGCTTGAACACAGAAAAGAAAAGGCCCTCAGAAAGGAAGCAGCCTCGGGGCTGACTTCGGGCTTTGATATAGTTGCATGATGTGGGTCGGCAACTTTGAAACTAATGTTGGGATCCAAGTGATGTACGACACAACAGAAACTTGATCCCACGGGGATCAGTTCCCTGCTCGATGGATGCTGAGGGACACAAAAGCGGGGATGGGGTGTCGGACTGAAGCTTAAATGCCGCGGGGTGACGGCTGTGATTCAGTGTGAATCAGCCGAACGTACCAGTTCCGCGCGCCTCGCGAGGTATCGAACAGTCAATTTAAAACCAAGGCACACTACTCAGAAACCGTAAACACCGCCCGAGTCCAGCCAGAAAGAAGAATTAATCAGAAGGGGGAAGCAAGGAAGGAAGATTCCGCAGGGGAAGGCAGGCAGGCAAACAGAGAGTGGCCAGGGAAGACGGCAATGGGATATGAGGGATCTTGCACGCATTATCCAATCCGGTGGTGAGTTCCATCGACGGTCGAACAGTCGATAATCAAACCAAAGCGCGCCACCTTCGACTTGATTTATTTCACAACCAGAGGGTGGTTGAATGAATTGTATCGCGTCAGATTGGCTGTAGGTTGATCTCCCAGCGGAATCCAAGCAATCGTACGTCGAGGAACCGAGGAAGCACGGAAAACAGATTGCGGGCGAAATTGACGCGAATCCTGTACATCGAGAGCGGAAGGAATAGAGATGTTGGTCCGTGATATCCCAGTGCGATCCAAGAATCTTAACCGAGGAAAGACAGAAAAGAGGGATTGGGTGGAAATTGATTATCATTGGCGAAAATTCTCCTGACGCAAATGTGTAGTGCATCGAATCCTGCATAACAGACTATAAACGGGGGCAGCAAGGCGTGAAGCTATAACCTCGCCACCGCCCAGTTCCAGCCGAAAAATAAACCGGACAGGAGAAAGAAGGAATCCTCCAAAGGGAAGAGCCGCAAACCCAAAGAACAGACGGGCAGAGAAGACTCCACGCGTATCCGAAAGAAAAGCCGTGCAGAATATTCCGCCCTCCCAACCCGGCGGGAGGCAGTACACCACGCTCGCCGCTCGCGGCATCCCCTGTACACACAGCATCGAAGCCTACATGTATGCCCCACCGTGTCGCACCTGTGCAGGTGGACATGGCGTGGACGGAGACAAAAAAACCTGACATGTCGAGTAAACCGCAAGAAAAAAGCGTCAAGTTAGCCAGAAGGGGTGCGGGGGGAAGAAAGTAAAAAGTGCGAGTAGACAAAATACAAACGCACGAAAATATATAGCTTCCGCCGTCGGGTACATCACATCTCATTGGCCGCCGGCTGCCGCTGCATCGAGATCTCGCACCGGATGGTACACACTCACGGTACTGCGAGGCGCAGCTAAGTAGAGATAACGGAAGTAACTAAACGTAAAGTTAGTGGGGGTAACTGGCGCTCTAAGCGAAGGCTTACCCGCTACCGCCTACCGCCGATGCGAGCTGACGCTCCGACTCCGCGAATGAGACTTGCCGCTCTGGCTACCGAATATACGGTGCAGCAATCCCCCGCTGCTATCTTGATGCTGGGAGGGATGCGGGACTGGTTGCGGATACTGAAGACGTCAATTAGCTCGTAGCAGAAGTAAAGCAGAGGAACACGTACGATGATCTGCACCTCCGATCCCGCGGAACCACCACATACGCGCTCGTATACTGTGGCGGTGGGCTGTACATGGGCGCCTGCGTGGGGCTCACCACATACGTCGTCGTCCCGCTCCGATGGCTCCGCTCCCATGGCCGCCGCTGCTGCTCCGATGGCTGCTGTGGTGACGACGCGAGGGCGAATGGGAGCGCGCTCTCCGGCTGTGCGAGTGAGAGGCGGATACTTGGGAGACGGAGTCGCGCGGGGTCACGACGACGCCGGGATCGAACGCTGTACCAAGCGTGTGCGAACGGCGCGGCGCCCTGCTGCCTGCGCGAGAATGCGGTTGCGAGTGCGACTGCGGGGAGCGCGGGGGGCGCATAGGCGTGGCCGAGCGCGGGGCGGGGAACGAAGGCGAAGGGGACGAGGCATGGAGGAGGGGACGAATGGGGATCGGTACTGCGGTGCACACTGGGCCGTCTCCTGCGCCCAGCCGGCGCACATCTGCTGCTTGCGCTGGAAGGCGGCGTACGCGCCCGGCGAATAGTCGTATTCTGTCATGGGCGTCTAAGTGGTATAGCTTTAGTGTAGTCTTAGCCTGTAGAACGTTGTAGGTAGGGTACGCAAAGTAAGAATGAGAGTGAAGTAAAGTGTGGCACGACGCACCACGGCTTATATCCCGGTGCGAATACAATAATCGCCGCTTTGGATTGTGGGGCTCAGGCTCCGC